>SEYY01014580.1:32500-35000 GCA_009176605.1 Armadillidium nasatum | reverse complement strand
AAATTTCATCCTTACACTGTGATCTTTGGTAGATAACACACAATATAAATATTAATTCCACCACTTATTTTCTCAAAAGCAGTTACATACTGGCAAGGCTGAAGGCCAAACAGACTACACCAATTTCAATTAGACCAGGCTGAAGGTCTAGTTAACATATCCATTTTAAGAGTCAATCAGTATAAATGTAAGCTGCAGACCTTAAAAACTGACCACATTTGTAATAAAAAATATTTATGACAACCTCATATCATAATAACAATGCAGGCACTTGATTATATATTCTACAAGTCGGGCAAAATAATAAATAGTTTTTATTTGTATAGTGGCCAAGTGGTAAACCAATTAACTTGGTTCGTTTGGAATTTATGACAATAATAAATTACACTTTAACAATTCTCACTGCATATTTATTCTGCCAATTATTAAGACAAGGCCCAAACAAGCTTATCATCATGCAAAAAAAAACGAAAAGATTGGAATACGATCCATGTGTCGGACGCTTCTTCATGTTTAATACTTTTTGCAACAACATCCTATGAAACTTAAGATATTTTTTAATGTAAATTCCGTTCTAATAATTTTCTCTCTAGTATCCATATTCCACAATGCTTTTTGTATTCAATTCTGGGATCTAATATTTTACATAATTAGTTTTAAGGGCTGAGGGATGTAACTGAGTACTAAATTTCACTAAATTAGAGATGGTCAAGTGGAACCCTTTGCTACAGTTATATATATATATATATATATATATATATATATATATATATATATATATATATATATATATATATATATATATATATATATATATATATATATATATATATATATATATATATATATATATATATATATATATTATATTTATAATATAAGGATCGCTAAGAATAATTTTTTCAAAAGCAATGTATTTTTTATTTATTTTCCATAAAAGTTCTTTATACTTTTTTTTTTTTTTTAAAAAAAAAAAAAAAAAAATATATATATATATATATATATATATATATATATATATATATATATATATATATATATATATATATATATATATATATATATATATATATATATATATATATATATATATATATATATATATATATATATATATATATATATATTGATTATAAAGCTTTCCTTACATTTTCAAAACAAAAGCTTTCTTTACATTTTCAAAACAAACGTTTATGTTCTAAAGTACGTTTTCTTTATTATAAATTAAAAAGAATAATAAATTATATTTGGTACTTATTAAAAAAATAAAAATAAAAAATAAAAATAAAAAAAATAAATAAAAAATAAAAAAATAAAATCAAAGATAAAGTGAACGAATCTACTGTAACATCAATATTCCTTTTGTACAATAAGTAATAACAGGAGAGGAGCATTTGAATCTTCAAATACAGCTGTAAACTCCAGAACAAGAAGGTTATGCACTGCAAAAATTGTCCTAACGAATCGTTGGGACAAGCGGAAAAAATGTCGCAGTAAAATTTTTAACAGAGGAAAGATATTGTAAAGCATAAGCAAGTCGCTTCATCGATTTATTTTATAATAACAAAATAACTGAAAAATTTTGTTGTGACATTTTTGTTACTTGTCACAACGTTTTTTAGGACAATTTTTGCAGTGTACCAAAATATTGGTTATACTGCTCTGAAAAATTATTCTATAGTAACTAGAGTCCGAAAAAAGATAATCAGATTTAGAGATAGCGAGATAAACTCTCTAACGAATTATTCTGAAGGAACTAAGAACTGAAATGGACATACTCTACCGTGGTTCAAACGGTATAGTGATTGACTTACGTGATTGAGAGCGCCAGTTCGATCCCACTTGAGGATCCTAGGTATATACTATCTAGAGAAGTTCCTCTCCTCGAATAGGGCAATGCCCGTGAGATGTGAACTTTTAGTTTAAAAAAAAAAAAAAATAATAGCAATGTATTCTCTAAAGCAAGAGAGTATCCTGGTATAGATGACTAGGTGACCTCTATTAATAATTTATTATACAGGAACTTAAAAAACCAAAAACGACATCCAAGTCTCTGGATAGTAATGAGATATTTAGAGCAGGAGGACACCCAGATATAGATTGCAAAATCTATTTTGTGCAGAAATTGAGGATCGAAAAGAACATCTGGGCCTCGAGATAGCAATGTGATCTCTAGGACAGTAGGCTCATACCTCTCTGAGAGCTAAAAATGGTATGAAATGCATTTTTACTATCTTCCCGATAAGTAATCATATAATCCTCATCTGAAAGATTCCGTTATTAGAAACAAAACTGAAACCATTCGTGATCTGTATTTATTTTGAAAAAAATAAATAAATTAGGCTTAGTAGATGACCAACAGTCGTACATTCTCAGACTAGACTTTCAGAAATTACAAATATACGATTTTTTTTTTTAAAAAATTAGAAAAATTAAACTTTTTGGTTGTATTTTCAATCTTATTTTAATTTCCAATTTATTTTAATGTTAAAAATATAAA
>SEYY01014580.1:22500-25000 GCA_009176605.1 Armadillidium nasatum | reverse complement strand
AATTCGATATATATATATATATATATATATATATATATATATATATATATATATATATATATATATATATATATATATATATATATATATATATATATATATATATATAATAGGAATAGTTAGCTGCCTTAATGGCCTTGAGATTTAATTTAAAGTTAAGTAAATTTTCATATAGTACATATTATTAATATATTTTACTTCAAGATTATTATTTTTTATTTTATTTCATTTTATTATTTACTTATTTATTATTATTTATTTTTTTTTATCCGTAACAGAACAATTTAGTTAGCGCACTTTCCCGTTTGAGGGCGAGTTAACCTTGCCGAAATATTACATCCCGTCAACGATTTTGAAGAAAAAGATTTGGGGAAAAAAAATCGGAAACCTGGTCAAATTAAAGGCCGACATATACCGATACAAGGTCGTTTGAAAGTGTGCGAGTCAAAGGAAGTTGGGGAAAATAGATGAAGGGAGTGTGTTCCAGACTTGATATATATGATATTAATATTAAGACGAAGATATAACAAATATGAGACAGGTTCTTAGTAAATATATATATATATATATATATATATATATATATATATATATATATATATATATATATATATATATATATATATATATATATATATATATATATATATATATATATACATTACAAGATATTTTACATGTGGGGATATACATTTTAACCAATAGAAAGTCAAAATTCTGAATAGATGCAAGACTTTCAAAAGCTGATAAAGAATTGGTATTAGAAAAATACAAATTAAATACAGTTCTCTAAAAATTAATCACATTTAAAATAAGAACTAATAAACTACTAAAATAATAGTGACAATAATAATAATAATAATAATAATAATAATAATAATAATAATAATAATAATAATAATAAACATTTAAAACTTTGAAATTTGCGTGACTCACATCTGCAAATTTGGTTGAAGGAATAGGATGCAAACCAAATATTTATATATATATATATATATATATATATATATATATATATATATATATATATATATATATATATATATATATATATATATATATATATATATATATATATATATATATATATATACAAAAATTCCTCACTGAACAATTACTAACAATCATTTGAATAACTTATAATTATATTATTATAATTACATGTTCTATTATATTATCAAATATTATTATTTTACATTATTATATATATATTATATATTAATAATATTTTATAACAATTACCTCATGCTATTCCACCATCGATAAATGTATATGCTTTCAGTTATATCCATAAATAAATATAAAATACAAAATTATTTCAAAAATTATTAGTATAATTATTTGGTTTGGTTACCTATATATATTTTTTTTTTTTATATATTTTAACTGAAAATACAAACTTTTGTAATACCAATAAAATAAGATGAAAAATTAATTTTAAAATAAAATTGATTTGCAGTCATATTTTCTGTAATTAACGTAGTAAAAAAAAAAAAAAATGAAAAGAGAAATAGATATATAGATTTAGATAGAGATCGACACATAAATAGATAAACAGAGAGAGATAGACAGATAGTGATAGATTGATAGATATAAAGATAGATAGACAGACAGATAAACAGATATATAGATAAAGATAGATAGATATAAAGATAGATAGATATAGATAGATAGATAGATAAACAGATAGACGACAAATAAAGAGTATCTTCTTAATTTGAAGAATTCGTTCTATCTTAAAAGTTTAAAAATCTCATGCACGACAGCTTAAGAGAGAGACTGAAATTATTACACGCATAATTTAGCATTAAAACAAACGGATAATATTACGCTTGTTCACACAAGGGCATACTTATACCCTCATAGAAACTACATTTTGCTCTTATATATATTATATATATATAATATATATATATATATATATATATATATATATATATATATATATATATATATATATATATATATATATATAACATTAAAACAACTGTTTGCTTATCAAGCTAGACCTGATGAGGGTCCTGTGTTTCGGGGCTGAAACGTTGATGTTTTTAGTGTTTTAAAGTAGTTTTAATGTTTTACATATAAATAAACAAGTTATTTTAGTGTTTTTTTGAATATATATATATATATATATATATATATATATATATATATATATATATATATATATATATATATATATATATATATATATATATATATATCCCAAGAAGTAGCAAAATTTTGCAACTAAATTTATCTTATGAAAAAGGACATTAAGCTTGATATATCTGTTTTAATAGCCAATAACGTAAGGGAAAAGCAAAAGAAGTTGTCTTTCCGAAAGATGTGTCATATTTGAAGTGTTCTATTTATATATTTAGAAATATATATAGAAGAATAAATGACACACACTCGCGTGATCAAGGATCGAGTGTGTAAACTCGTAATAAATGAAAATAAAATTAAATAAATTTAAAAAAAAATTCTTCTGTGGTTTTCGTTTTCCAATCTATAA
>SEYY01014580.1:15000-17500 GCA_009176605.1 Armadillidium nasatum | reverse complement strand
TTTGCATATAATATAAAAAGAGGAGTGTACAACAAAATAGCTCCAAAACACACTCCGTTTTAAAAGTAAACATTAAAACACACTTTTCAAATCCCTTATAAATAAAAGGTAAGCGAACACCAAATTTAGACACAAGAACAATTTAGACTGCATATAATATAACAGTAAACATGGCATCTAAAGATAAATATGACACGGTGCCTCAAATTAACTTTTTTTTTTTTTTTTTTTTTTTTGGTTCGTCGTCCCTTTCACCTGGCATTTCGTCTCTTTTAAAACAAACAGACTAGAAAAATAACCTATATAAAGTAATAAAAAGAGAGATTTATTTCAAATTTATAAATGTTTATGCAACTTGCTGAGATATTCACCACCTACACACATCTGCACACGAACTAACATTCACGGAAGTCTAGTATATATATATATATATATATATATATATATATATATATATATATATATATATATTATATATATATATATATATATATATATATATATATATATATATATATATATATATATATATTATGCGAAGCAACAATATATTCCAAACGTTCAGGGCGTCATTAGCTGCAAAAAAAAAATATTCTTAACACAAATGCAACAGATCAAGGGAAAAAAAAAAATTTTTATAAGGATGTTTCTAGTCCCTAAAACAACGAGAAAGGAAATCTTCATGTAAACCCAGAAATATCCACTTCTTCACAAACCAGAATTCTACAATTTCTAATTCCTTATTTTTTTTTTTTTTTTTTTTTTTTTTTTTTTTTGAGAGCGGACCCCACCGACGAAGGGAGATGCCGCCGCCCTTCCAGGCAGGCAAAATACTGCCCTTCAGGTCATCACGAGTTCAGAGCGAGTGAGCCATGTCCACTTGCAATGAGAACTCGTGATGTTCTCCTAATTCCATATTAAGTTCTAATAAAAAGAACAAACTAGATAATTAATAATGTTGCTTCTCAATTTTATTAAATTATACTTTTTATGATTTATACATAACTACTGGAAAGAACTGAAATTAAAATTTTGTTGCTCCTCCAACTTTATGTTTTAAACAAAATTTATAATTTACATTTATTAATTAAGGTAAACTTTGGTTAAAATACTAACTATCCTCTGATTTTTTTTATTGTAATTTTAATTTTTAATTTTTACTTAAAAATGAATTATTTTCTTTAATTTTTAATAATTTCGTCAACATCTAACTTAAAAAAAAATGGCCACAACACATGCTGTACAATTTTTTATTCCTTGAGATAAAAATAAATAAATATATAAATAACATTAAAAAAAAAACAAAGAGTAAAATCATAATTATGTATCAATTCTTCTAATTTACAGCTTTCTTCTCAGTCCCTCCTCTTGTTCCCTTTACTTTTCTCTTCTTAACGCATTCACCTCAGACGACAGTCCGATCAATATATATATATATATATATATATATATATATATATATATATATATATATATATATATATATATTATATATATATATATATATATATATATATATATATATATATATATATATATATATATATATATATATATATATCATCTGAGTGGTTAAAGCTGAATGTATTATCAAAAACATGAGATAAAAGGGTGAAAAAAAAACAAAACAAAAAGAAAAAAACAAAACAAAAACAAAAAAAAACAAAGGAGACTAAGAGGACTTAATCTTTTTTGAAAAAGACAAAATACTTTTTGATCTGACAAAAGAAGTAATTACAACATGATATGCATTGTTCCAAAGTAAACATATATCAAATAATGAAGTGTTATAAAAGTCTGGGTAATAAGGATACTATGTGAGATCCATGACGTAAACGTGGTTACAAGCAACCTTACAGCCTATGATTCATCAACTGATTTGAATCTAGCAACCTTTAAATAAATAAAGATTTGAATCTAGCAACCTTTCAGTCTATGATTCACCAATTTAACTGAATCTAGCAACCTTTTCAAATAAAGATTTGAATCTAGTAACCTTTCAGTCTATGATTCATCAATTGATTTGAATCTAGCAACCGTTCAGGCTATGATTATTCAACTGATTTGAATATACGAAACTTTGCAGTTATTTTCTGTGGGCAATGTATGACGTCATATTTGAATTTGGGGAAAACAGGCTACTTCATAATTTTATTCAATAAATCTACAATTTGATTTCAATACTTGGTATATTTTTACTTTGATTGTGCATAGTTTTCATATAGAAACTGATGAAAAAGTTTGCAAATCTTTCAAAAAATAAAAAAATAAATAAATACAAAATTTAATATTTATATGAAGAGTAAATTCATTGAAATCAAAATAATTAAAATTATTTTAATAAAATAAAGAGAATAATAATAATAAAAAATTTCCGTTTTTTTTCAATACTATTAAATAATATGCAAAAAAAAAAATTTTCGTTCAACCTTTTTTACAATAATATTGAAGAAACTGTAATTCAAAGCTAAAAGAAGAAGAATAATAAATAGTATTAATA
>SEYY01014579.1:107500-110690 GCA_009176605.1 Armadillidium nasatum | reverse complement strand
TTACGTAAGTAAATTTTACTTTTTTATAATGCTCCCCAAGAATCGTACGTATCGCAATGTCACTTTAATTTTTTTTTAAAAATTGGAAAAAATGGGAAATACCACATTTCGTCGACAGGAAAAGTAGTCGACAATATCATCACTCACGGGTCGGGGGGTACAAATGTTCGGTATAACATCAAATTTAAGTTGTCGTTTGTTACGTCATCAATTGTCGCACAAGCCCATTTTATTTTATTTTAAATTTATTTTTTAAATATTTTCTAATTTTCCTACGTACCTAAAATTCAACAAGGATTTCAAAAATGTATTCCTTTTTTACGTACTACGTTCTGTAGTTTTTAAAATATTTACGTAGGCTAAACCGAAGGCTGACCTAATAATAATAATAATAATAAAAATTTTTTTTTTTTTTTTTTTAAATTTTTTTAAACTTATTTTCAGATCTTTTATCAATTTTCTTTCTTAAAATTCGCCAAGGATTCCAAAAATGTGATCCTTTTTAAACGTACGTTTAGTACTTTTTGAGATACGTATGACTGCTAAAGTGAACTATGGGCTAATATATATATATATATATATATATATATATATATATATATATATATATATATATATATATATATATATATATATATATATATATATATATATATAATATATGTGAGAGAGAGAGAGAGAGAGAGAGAGAGAGAGAGAGAGAGAGAGAGAGAGAGATTTCAATGAAGTAAAAATACTTAGCCAAAACTGTTGCTGCATCTTTTTTTTTTTTTACTCAAGACAGGAGCAAATAAATTTGAAACAATTTCAAAAGTAATGTAATTGATATTCGAAAACGTGGCAACTCTCTCTTCTATATATATATATATATATATATATATATATATATATATATATATATATATATATATATATATATATATATATATATATATAATATATATATATATATATATATATATATATATATATATATATATAAAATAGAATTAAAATAGGGAATAATTGGAGGAGATATAAATGGAAGCATTTGAAAATTGAATTTCCGTTCAAACTGTGTCGTCACAATTGCAAGAATTGCCAATCCACAAATAAATAATATATTTATTATTTTTATTATAACTATTATGATTATTATATTCTATTATTATTATTTATTATTATCATTATTTTTTTACATTTTATTAAAAAAAAATAAAGGAACACTTTAAAAAAAATATAAATATGATTTTATCGTACTTACAACTGATAAGTTGTCAAACCTGTTTTCGCAGCTTGAGTACACCCGCACTCTCGCTTCACTCTATGAATCAATCTTGGATTTTCATTGGCTGGCTGCTTTAGATTTTCATTGGCTGGCTGCTTTTGTAGATCCAAAACCCACGAAACCGCTTTTCAACTGCAAATTCAATCTCACAACTATATATATATATAATATATATATATATATATATATATATATATATATATATATATATATATATATATATATATATATATATATATATATATATATATATATATATATATATATAATATATATATATATATATATGGCAATGAAATCTAGGGTAAAAAGTTACAATGTTTCAGTTAATAAACGCTGTACATTAGCTACGTTTGAAATTTTTTTCTTCTTTTTTTTGGCAAATCCAGAAGACAAGACAAAAGAGAATTCCACAAAACAGATGTGGCTGGCTAAGACGGAATCAGGCACCACAGTTGACAAGCATAGAGTTCCCTATGTATTTTCAGTACTCACAAAATTTATTTGTAGACAACGCACCAGTTAGTTATATAATAATAATAATAATGACTAACGGGATGGATCATAAAGAAAACTTCTACAAGAGTAAACAATGATCATTTCAATTAAAAAAATTTTTTTTTATTGTGGCAATATATTATTTTTATCATTATTATTATTATTATTTAATAGAATAAAAATTAATATTAATACAACAATAAAATGAAGCAGCCAATCTAAATAATAAATTGTGGGATTAACAACAGATTTGAGTCATTCTTTCTCTGTTGGTTGTACAAAATCACAAATTTTGAATTTCACTTGTTAGTGAAAAAGTAAATTTCAATTTTTGACTCACACAAGTCTTATTAATGAGAAATATATTAATGACATACAGAATCCATGACCGCCCTGGAAACAGGAACTTAAAGACTTGACCACTTTTTAAGGACAATCAAATTTAGGCAAGTTCATATCTGTAGCTGAGTCCAGCTATATTTTAACAATGTTTCAATAATCTTTTTAAAGCTTGTAGTTTCTGCTCTTTCCAAACAAAAAGAAAATTTTTTTTAGATTTTTTAAATTCCCAACTACCCACTACTAATTTCACTGTAAAAAAAGAAACTGATGCCTCCTTACCATTCTCCGACCTAAAGATCTCCAGAAGGAAGCATGAATATTCCTCAACCATATACAGAAAGACCTTCTCTCTAGGATTTAATTTCTTTAGTCATATTACTCTAACTTATAAATGCAATACTACTTTTTACAAAATTCGCACAACGGCCATACGTACAAGGCGCCAAGAAAAAAATTTTGCATTTGCATCCGCAGTTGACGAAATTTTTGCATCGGCATCCACAGTTGAAAATTTTGCACCTGCATCTGCAGTTGACGAAAACTTTGCATCTGCATCCGCAGTTGAAGAAATTCTTGTATTCGCATTCGCAGTTGATGAAAATTTTGCAAAAGGCTTAAATAGAAATATATACTAAAAATAATAATAATAATAATAATAATAATAATAATAATAATAATATAATTATAATAATGATAATAAAAATTAATAATAATGATAATAATAATAATAATAATATATATATATATATATATATATATATATATATATATATATATATATATATATATATATATATATATATATATATATATATATATATATATATATATATATGTGTGTGTGTGTGTGTGTGTGTGTGTACATTAGGTGTTAGGCTTTTGCATTAAAATTGGCAGAGCCTGTGTTTCGTATTTATAAGAAAATACCGTACTCAAAAAAAAAAAAAAATTAATTAAAATAAAAAACGGGGAGGGAAGAAGGAAGGAGAGGGAAGGAGAGGGAGGGAGGGAGGGAGGGAGGGAGGGAGGGAGGGAGGGAGGGGAGGAGGGAGGAGCAAAAAAAATTGTGTATTTTTATTGTAA
>SEYY01014579.1:97500-102500 GCA_009176605.1 Armadillidium nasatum | reverse complement strand
AATTCCCAACTACCCACTACTAATTTCACTGTAAAAAAAGAAACTGATGCCTCCTTACCATTCCTCGACCTAAAGATCTCCAGAAGGAAGCATGAATATTCCTCAACCATATACAGAAAGACCTTCTCTCTAGGATTTAATTTCTTTAGTCATATTACTCTAACTTATAAATGCAATACTACTTTTTAGAGCTTTCACCTCTCTTCCTCCTTTCCCAACATAAATAAAGAGTCCCAGTTTTTAACAGAATTCTTCAATCAATCACAATTATATCATATTTCCTTAATTTCTAAGTTGATTAACTCATTCCTCATCAACAATTATCTACCAACCAACCAAACCAATTCTCACAGCTGAAAGAAAAATTTTATATGTCAAATTATCTTTTTGACTATATGTACCACAGACTAAATAATGATCTCTCTAGGATACTGTCCCACCATCACCTGCAACTACAATATTTGTTTTGTTTTTTATCCAACTACACAATTGGTTCCTTAATTAACCATTTTTATTGTATGCCTACTGCCTAATTGGTCAATTTCCTTATCTGTGCAACCATATATATATATATATATATATATATATATATATATATATATATATATATATATATATATATATATATATATATATATATATATATATATATATATATATATATAGCCCACCTGAGAAATTTGTTGATAAGAGTCATATTCCAAATCTAATTCTTCCAACTTTATTTCATTTTCAGATTTCATATCCATTTTATATTCCAAACAATTAATAAACTGAAAACAGAAAATTAAAGTGAATAATAAATATCTTAAAAAACCTTAAAATTTTATTAAAAAAAAAAAAAAAAAATTTGACTAAACATGTACGTCTTCATTTAGAATTTTATTTAGACTGACACAGGAGTATAGGAATGAACCATATATTTATATTAATGAATAATATCTCAATATTAAGACTGATGTTTCATAAATATCAATATATAGTATTTTAAAAAAAAAAAAAAAAAAAAAAAAAAATATCTTTACAACTTATGGGGTCAGAAGGGCAGAGCCCTAAATAAACAAAATGCCCTTGCCCTTCTGCATTACATTTAAATATAATTCTCACATTCAATATTGAAATCAATACATACAGTTAAGAAAGGGAAAAGCTGCTACTCAAAATTTAAACTTTCAGGAGTTGCCAAAAATTGGGATTTGGGATTACATGACAACTGTATTTATAATTTTTTTTGACAAATATGAACCTTTCTGAATATTTTTATATAAAAAAGTATATGGAAATTAGCAAATAATTATTTAGTAAACTTTTTTGAAAATTGAAACAGGAGAAATCTAACCACTGCATGCATCATATATAAAAATGGCTATTCAGCAGTGCTTTTTTTATAAACATAAATGAATAAAACTACTGTTAAAGGTTATTTAGAACATATAATCTGAATTAAATTAAACTTGTTTGGACTCAAGTTTTCAACAAAAATCAAAGACATGTATGGGAGAAAAATTTATGCAAATTTTTCAGCATATTAACTAGGTCAAAATGACCTGTAAAGAGTCAAATCACTGATATTCATTTTGTTATACTTGAACTTTTCATGTTGGCTGCTGAAAAATAATTTTGAATTATCACAAATACCAATAATCATGAAAGTTTTGTAAAAAATATTATTTTTGGGCATAGCTTTTTTTTCTACCCATGCAAAGTTCATAAAATTTTCCTTATAGTTACGAAAATAAAACTAAAGAATTAAGATTAAACCTATTCCATACGTACAACACAACAAAAACTTTTTTTCTTTCAATTATGTCATGCTATAGGGCCAGGGTTTAATTCCCCTATAACAAACTTTAAATATTGAGTTTATATATATATATATATATATATATATATATATATATATATATATATATATATATATATATATATATATATATATATATATATATATATATATATATATATATATATATATAAGTAAAACCCTGGAAAGTCTACTGAATTTATGTCTGACAATTTAAAGTTAGCAACCCATGGCATTTTCTGCAGGTCAAAACAAATACATCATTTTCCTACAGCTCGACTTATGTTCAAATTTTAATCTGATTTAAAGTTATTATTGCGCTTATCAGTGTTTTTGTTTATTTCAACTCCATATCATCATCAATATATTTTCCAGCAATCAAAATTCATTTGCATACAAAATCTGTGGTTCAAGAGTCTAACCATGGTCTATTTGGTCTCTGACAAGTCAAATTTTTTTAAGTCTTAATAGCACTGTAAAGCTGGTAAATTTTGGTAATTATTTAGAGACATGGGCCCAAAAAAAAATTTTTTTTAAACTAAGTACGTTAGAAAATAATAATAGTAATTTTTATAATATTAATAGACGTAAATGAAATGAAAGCTAAATAATAATACAAATGGTTAAAAATTTGTACTGATATGTCGTCAGTTTCCATATATTGATATTTCTATATAGGCTGACTTCTTATCCTTTATATATATATATATATATATATATATATATATATATATATATATATATATATATATATATATATATATATATATATATATATATATATATATATATATATATATATATATATAACACTAAAAATTTTAGAGGTCAAAAGTATTAAAATTTTAGGTTACATAATTTTTTTGAGATAAAAAAAATATTGATGATTCAAAACTAAGAATAAAATATTGATAAATCCACTTTAGAAATATAATTTAAAGTTTTATTATACTATCATAAAAATATCGATATATATCGCTTCACTTTTTCTAGGATTCCCAGATGGCATTTGACATCTGAAAAGACCTGTTATTGATTTATCTATTTTTATATTTTACTTATCGTAAAACCATTTTTACTTTTTCCTAATTTTGACTGTTTTAACTACCCCTTCTTCTCCCTTAGTGTATGGGTACGATTGAGCAGGAAGACATTGGTATGCCATTTCTCCACCAGGACAACAGCGTCCTTTGTAATAGGTTCAATCACTTCTAAACTCTAAGGCAGCATCACAGTTAACTTGCCCTAAAAATTCACATTCTCTCATGATGATATAAGTTCTTATTCAGACGATTAGAGGGTAAACTCACTTTCACAAACCATAAAACTACTTTCAGGTTTCTCTCCGGGTCACAAAAAGTTATTGAGGTAAAAGCCAGACAGTGGTTCATTTTGATATTCCTTCCATGGACAATCTTCCTTTGTCACTCACCAATATTACTAAAGTGGGAGAAAACATGAAATGTTTTGTACCTAGATCAAAAAGAAAGTATGTACACCTCATAAATTATGGGAAAATGCACCCAGCAGCAGACCAGAAGACCTTGCTGCTGAGAAATTTTTCAGGACTTGGGCCTAATATACCATACCTCCTCCACTCCAGTGAATAGATTTAAAAGCAAAATCCAAAGGTCATAGTTGATACTATGGCTTTTTGCATTAAATCTAATAGTCCACTTTCATGTATGGTCTGTATAAATCAGTATTCTTTCCTGTTCTCTACTTTACTCATACCCTACTGATATTTTTTATTTATTGGGTGATATTTTTTAATTTTTTAGGATTTGTCTGGAAACTGATTTTCAATACTTTTGCACAGAAGACGGCAAATACAATAAAATAAGAATAAAATCAAAAATTTTACCCAAAGACACTTATTCATTTATTCAAGTAGCAAATATATATACTTTTCACAAGTATTATACATCTTCAACACGAACAAAATTCCCATAACGGCCATATGTACAAGGCGCCAAGAAAAAAAAAAATTTAAAAATAATAAACAAATGCATGGTTGCCAAAACTACTGAAAAATAGTTAACATAACTTTCAATGTTGTCAGAATGTAAATTAATATTTATTTCGTAGAAAAAAATCTATATATATATATATATATATATATATATATATATATATATATATATATATATATATATATATATATATATATATATATATATATATATATATATATATATATATATATATATATATATATGTGTGTGTGTGTGTATGTATGAATCTGTCAGTGCTCTCAAAGCACCAGCCAGCAACAAGAAAAGAAATTTTGACTCGATAGTGTTTGTCGTCATTGCTTGCCAGTAGTCACCTTTCCTATTATTATATTAATTATAATTTATTATTATTATATTATTAGTATAATTGTTATTATAATTATTACTATTATTTATTTATTTATTTTTATTTATTTTTATTAATTTAGCAGTGAACGAAAAGCAATTTCCAAAATTAATAATTTATAAATATAAATGCAGTTAATTGGCAACTTTCCCTGGGAGTCGGAGACAAGAAGCTTCATTTGGAAATTATTTATTTTATTTATTTAATATTATTTATTTATTATTATTAAACCTTTTAACATTAATTTTAAAATATAATTTTTGGAAATTATTTTTTCTTTAATAAATTAATAATAAATAATAAATAATAATAATAATAATAATAATAATAATAAAAAATTATTTTAACTAAATGTTAGCGATTTTTGGCTTCTCACCGTTCGTTTTTCGTTCTTCTGCAAAGTTTCTTTAATAATTGTTCCAGCAGTGAATTCACACACACATATATATATATACTATATATATATATATATATATATATATATATATATATATATATATATATATATATATATATATATATATATATATATATATATATATATATATATATATATATATATATATATATATATACTATATATATATATATATATATATATATATATATATATATATATATATATATATATATATATATATATATATATATATATATATATATATATATATATATATATATATATATATATATATATATATATATATATATATATATATATATATATATATATATCGTTTTACCAGCACTCACTGACATATCAGAGTCCTTTACACGGAAGGGGCAGAATTATTAAATAATAAAAGAAAACTCACCCAGCCAGCCTCCTAACGCA
>SEYY01014579.1:90000-95000 GCA_009176605.1 Armadillidium nasatum | reverse complement strand
GAGTGTGTGTGTGTGTTTGTGTGTGTACATTAGGTGGTGAGCTTTTGTATGAAAATTGAACGACCTGTATTCATATTATAAAAAAATACCGTACTCCCGCCCGAAAAAAAAAAAAATAGGGAGGGAGGAAGGAAGGAGGTAGGTGGAGAGAGGAAGGAAGGAGGTAGGTAGAGAGAGGAAGAGGGAAAGGGAGAGAGGGAGGGAGGTAGGTAGAGAGAGGAAGAGGAGGAGGGAGGGAGGAAGAAAAGTATAGTTTTATTGTAGGTGCTATGAAATAAATAGGAGAATCAAGCCGAAATCCTGCTCCTCCCTAAGTAAGACATGTGCTTTGTAATAGAGAGAGAGAGAGAGAATTGTTTTTTTAAGATAGTACAAAAGAGTATATAATATGGTTTTGTTTTTGTTTTTTCTCGTGTGGTCCACCTCTATATATATGAAGGCTTGTGCCTCTACTAATAAATTTGCAGTTGCTTCGAAGGCTTCCTGGAGTCAATCTCACTCTCGCTTTTTCTCGGGTTGCCAAATTAATTACATTTTACATTAGTTTATAAATATATATATATATATATATATATATATATATATATATATATATATATATATATATATATATATATATATATATATATATATATATATATATGGGTCGGAGTGCACTTTGGTCCCCTTAAATATCTCAAAAACTACTAAACGTACATTAGAAAGGATTACATTTTTGGAATCCTTGCCAAATTTTGAGTAAGAAAATTGTAAAAGTTGTGAAAATAAGTTTAAAAATATTGAAAAATGTTTTTTGTACGCTAATTTGTTATTATTTAGTTTTCGAACGTACTTAGTTCGGCTTATCATAACCTGAACTACCGACGTTTGCCGTGGTATACAGGCCTAACTGATTGATGGCCTGTTGCCGTGATATACAAGCCTACTGCTTTATTACACCATATATATATATATATATATATATATATATATATATATATATATATATATATATATATATATATATATATATATATATATTATATAATTTTATTTTTTTTTTTTTTTTTTCATTTTCGATATTTATCTTACCTCAAATTCGCGAAATTTATATCAGAAAAAGATAAAGTGCCAGACGTACGATTTTGTAAAATGTATCAAACTATAATTTTTGTGCTATAAATATTATGACTTTGTTTTTTTTTTTTTATTTCCAAATTTTTCTTTCTCAAAATTCGCCAAGGATTTCAAAAATATAATCCTTTCTAACATACGTTTATTTATAACATGCCATTACTACGGCATATATTTCTTCGGAATTTAAAACAAATATTTCAAAACTTTTTTTTTTTTTTTTTTTTTTTTTTTGGCGTGTGTGTCAGTGCATATGTATGAGAGTGTGTATGTATGCGTGAGTGTGTATACACACACACACACACACACATATATATATATATATATATATATATATATATATATATATATATATATATATATATATATATATATATATATATATATATATATATATATGTGTGTGTGTGTGTGTGTGTGCATGTGTGTGTGTGTGTGTGTGAGTGATTTTGTGTACACATATTGAAAGGGGCGAGCATCTTTTGGAGGAGCAAGACAGATTTGTCGTTGACTGTCTCAAAAATTTGAATTTGAAATGCAAACTCTTACTAGCTAGGTAGCTAGATGTGAACGAAAAAACAGTTGTTAATTTTTCAAATATATTAGTTTTTTAATTAATTTCCAAATCTTTCATTTACTCTTTCTCCTAAAATTTAAATAAAGAATAATAAAATACAACAACTACTACTACTTCCAATAATAATAATAAATAATATTTATTAAAATTTACTGGCAACCAACCCATCGAAAACATCGTCATTTTGACTCGGAGAGGGAGAGAGAGGGAGAGAAAGAGCGTTGATAAAAAAAATTTTTAATATAATTCTTATGTAAGTAGGAGAGCGTTTTTTTTTTTTTTTTTTTTATTATTATTAAAAAATTTATTTTCTTGTTACAGCTTTGACCGCACAGACAGACAGACAGACAGACAGACAGACACACACACATATATATATATATATATATATATATATATATATATATATATATATATATATATATATATATATATATATATATATATATATATATATATATATATATATATATATATATATATATATATATATATATATATATATATATATATATTTGCACTTCAAAAGCGGTTTCCTGGGTTTTGGATCTACAAAACCAGCCAATGAAAATCTAAGAAAAATTGATAGAGTCAAGCGAGAGTGCTCTCGTACTGGAGAATGCGAGAACAGGGTGGCCAACATATAAAGTACGATAAATTCATATTAAGATTTGTTTTAAGTTTTCCTTTATTTGTTTTTTAATAAAATATAAAAAAATAATAATAATAAATAATAATAATAGAAATAAAATAATCCTAATAGTAATAATAAAAATAATAAATATATTACTTATTTGTGGATTGGCAATCCTTGCAATTGAGACGACACAGTTTGAACGGAAATTCAGTTTTCAGATGCTTCCAATTATATCTCCTCCAATTATTCCCTATTTTAATTCCATTTGAAACATATATATATATATATATATGTTATTAAAATGTTATTAAAATAAATAATAGTAATAATAATAAAATACTACTAATAATAATAAATTAATATTGATCAAAGCAATAATAAAAATAATAATAATTTAGTAAGAGCTTGCTGGCAACCTTGGCCACCTTTACAGACTTGAATTTAAATTGTCATTTGAACTAACCGCCGTTTTCGTTTTTTCTTCTGTCTTCATTTCACAAATTGTGGAACATTTTGTTCGTTCCTTATATGTACCCACCCACACACCCACATATATATATATATATATATATATATATATATATATATATATATATATATATATATATATATATATATATATATATATATATATATATATATATATATATATATATATATATGTACGATAAGTTGATAATTAAAAAGTAGGGCATGTAAAACAACCGAACATTTGTCTATCCCGTACCCCCCGACCCGTGAGTGATGATGATATTGTCGACTACTTTTCCTGTCGACGATTTGGGGTATTTCCATGTACGATTTCCGACGTACGATTCTTAAAAGTTAAATTTACTTGTGATATCATTTATTATAAGAATTTATTTTTTATTTCAGAATTTTTCTTACCTAAAATTCGACAATGATTTTAAAAATATAATCCTTTTTTACGTACTTTCTGTAATTTTTTAAACATTTGTATGGTTCAAACTGCAGTCTGGCATATATATATATATATATATATATATATATATATATATATATATATATATATATATATATATATATATATATATATATATATATATATATATATATATATATATATATATATATATATGTGGTCAGCCTTCAGTTTGAGCTAGCTACATATTTAAAAAAGTACTTAACGTACGCAAAAAAGGATTACATTTTTAGAACCCTTGTTGAATTTCAGGTAGGTAGGAAAAGTGTAAAATGTTTGAAAATAAATTTTAAAAAAATAATTTTGTACGATAACTGATGACGTAACAAGCCAAAATTATGACGTAACAAACTTAAATTTGGTGTTATACCGAACATTTGTCTACGGGGGCTCGGCCCCACGTACCTCCCGACCCGTGAGTGATGATGATACTGTAGACAACTTTTCCTGTCGACGATTTGGGGTATTTCCCATTTTTTCCAATTTCGAAAAAATTGAAAAAAAAACGGACATTGTCAGACGTATGATTCTCACGAGAGTTGAAAATAAGTACCTTACCTGAAATTCGACAAGGATTCTAAACATATAATCCTTTTTTACGTACGTTAAGTACTTTTTTAAATATGTAGCTAGCTCAAACTGAAGGCTGGCCTATATATATATATATATATATATATATATATATATATATATATATATATATATATATATATATATATATATATATATATATATATATATATATATATATATATATATATATATATGAGTGTGCATGAATGCATGAGTATGTGTGTGTATGAGTTTGCATGAGTGTGTGTGTGAGTGTGCATGAGAGTTTGTATGTGAATTAGTGTTTGTGTGTTTGCGCATGAGTTTGTATGTGAATTAGTGTTTGTGTGTGCATGAGCGTGTTTGTGTGTGTGAGTGTGTATGAGTAGGCATGAGTGTGTGTGTGTGTGTGTGTGTGTGTGTGTGTGTGTGTGTGTGTGTGTGATTTCAAAGAAAAAGAAATTTTAGAGAAATTGACAAAATAAGCAAGAACTGTGAAGCCTAAAACATTAAAATGGCGGTCTTTTTACACGTTATATTAACAAATAATATAAAAAATAAATTTTTTTTTTCTTTTTTTTTTTTTCATTTTAAAAAAAAAAAAAAAAAAAAAATTTTTTTTATTATTATTATTATTATTATTATTATTATTATTAGTTTAAAATTTATTACGAAAATATATATATATATATATATATATATATATATATATATATATATATATATATATATATATATATATATATATATATATATATATATATATATATGAGTGTGTGCATGAGTGTTTGCGTGTGTATGAGTGTGCATGTGTGTGTGCATGAGTGTGTTTGCGTGTATGAGTGTGTTTGCGTGTGTATGAGTGTGTATGACTGTGCATGAGTGTGTTTGCGTGTGTATGAGTGTGCATGAGTGTGTTTGCGTGTGTATGAGTGTGTATGATTGTGCATGAGTGTGTGTGTGCATGAGTGTGTATGAGTGTGCATGAGTGTGTATGAGTGTGCATGAGTGTGCTTGCGTGTCTATAAGTGTGCATGAGTGTATGAGTGTGCATGAGTGTGTATGAGTGTGCATGAGTGTGTGTGTGTGTGTGTGTGCATGAGTGTGTATGAGTGTGCATGAGTGTGTTTGCGTCTGTATGAGTGCCTATGAGTGTGCATGAGTGTGTTTGCGTGTGC
>SEYY01014579.1:80000-87500 GCA_009176605.1 Armadillidium nasatum | reverse complement strand
TTTTACCTATAATTAGCCCTAGGCTACTATGTCGTGCAAACGTTCTTGTGTACGTTAGGTCTCTTTTACGGCAAATTCTTGTGTAGGTTAGGCCTCTTTTTACGGCAATTTCGGTAGTTCAGGTTATGATAAGTCGAATTAGGTTCTGCTAGAAAAGTAAGTAATAATAATTGTGTGTATAGTAATACTACCTCTGGCAACTCTCTTGTTTACGATAGGCTTCTCCAATATTTTCGATTTTCGATATTTTTTAACAATCGAAACTCAGAAACAATCTCCACCTTTACCATATATATATATATATATATATATATATATATATATATATATATATATATATATATATATATATATATATATATATATATATATATATATATATAACAACGACAATAGCTTCAACAATAAAAAGAATAATAACAACAAGAATAACAATAGCAACAACAATAAGAATATCAACAATAGCAACATCAATAACAATAACAACAATAGCAACAACAATAATAAGAATAATAGCAACAACAATAACAATAACAATAAGAACAATATCAAAAATAATACCAATAACAACAACAATAAGAACAATAACAACAATAAAAATAAAAGCAATAGCAAGAACTATATCAATAACAACAATAACAACAACAATTGCAACACCAATAATAACAATTGCAAAAACAATAACAACAATAGCAAAAACAATAACAACAATAATAACAAAAATAAGAAATGATATAGTTGTAGTTTTTTTTTAAAAAAGGTGGATATAAAAAAAAAAAAAAAAAAAAAAAAAAAAAAAAAAAATTCAATAGTTGATCAATTTTGGGCTGATAACATTTTCTCTATAACTCTTTGAACAAAAGTCTGTTAGAATCATTTGTTCCACATAGTATTGTAAATATACAGTCGAAATTTAAGATCATTATGAAAAGTGGTTTGGCCCCACCATTCATTTCAAAAAGGGTCAAATTTCAAAAAAAAACTTTTTAATCATTATAGACTCACAAAAATGCTAGAAATGGACTTTTTTAGCCACTGCTACATAACATTTCTTAAATACTTCCAAAATTTATTTTAATCCACTTTATTTTTTTTGTTTTTTTAATTGTCATTAAAAAAAATTTTGTCACTATATATATATATATATATATATATATATATATATATATATATATATATATATATATATATATATATATATATATATATATATATATTGGTGAAATTAGATAAAATATTACTATTACTTTACTATTTTAGTTTTTTGAGGAAATAAAATAAAGACAAATTTAAAAGTTTGAAATTGGCATATTTGTCCTAGATTGATTGAAAATGAATTATTGAGCCAAAATTGATCGAGGGCATAGGACCATTGCAACAATTACTTAAGTGTATATATATATACCGTATATATATATAGGTAAAGGTGGAGATTGTTTCTGAGTTTCGATTGTTAAAAAATTTCGAAAATCGAAAATATCGGAGAAGCCTATCGTAAACAAGAGAGTTGCCAGAGGTACTATTACTAGAAATACACACAATTATTATTACTTACTTTTCTAGCAGAACCTAATTCGACTTATCATAACCTGAACTACCGAAATTGCCGTAAAAAGAGGCCTAACCTACACAAGAAGTTGCCGTAAAAGAGACCTAACGTACACAAGAACGTTTGCACGACATAGTAGCCCAGGGCTAATTATAGGTAAAAAGTATCGATTAAAATAAAATATCAACAAAAAAAATATCGATATAAAAAATATCGAAACTCAGACACAATCTCCACCTAAGCCATATATATATATATATATATATATATTTTAAGTTTATATAGCTAAATTTAACCTAACCTGGACTTAATGGGTAAACCTATGAAAATAGCCAGCAATTAGACCTAACCCTGCGAATGCTGGTTCTCTCAGTACATCTCCTTATATATATATATATATATATATATATATATATATATATATATATATATATATATATATATATATATATATATATATATATATATATATATATATATATGAAAGTATGATGATAGCCTGTTTATGTAGAGCCTGAAAATTTTGAATTAAAATGAAATTTTGAAATTTGAAGCTGACTAGTGATTGATTAAAGTAAAGTATTGACATTATGGTCTAAAAAAGCTTAAAAATTTGAAAATTTAATGTTAGGAATAGACCTATAAGGCCCAAATATATTAAATGATTTGAAAAATTACTTGAAAATAGCAATTTTAGCATTTAAATTAGTTTTTACTAAAATTCTGGCACGAGCCACAAATATCATAGCAAATGACTCTATTTGCATCTTTTGTATGAGATTAGTTTTGATAATCATAAACAAATATTAACACAAGTCTGGGAAAAAAACCTTTAAACACAAATATTGTAAGATTTGTATAACTTACTTAGCCCCTCCTCGGGATCTAATAAAAACCAGAACCCAAAATTTTAACAATCATAAAGCAAACTATTAATATAACTTATATTTGTACTTGTATACTTTACATGCTACATACCGTCTTGAACTATTACTATAGCACCTAATTATACAAAAAATAGACAAAAAAAAATAAAAAAATTGCAAGTTGCAAGAAAACTGTTCAATAGTAAGTCTGAATTTTGGAATGACTTGCCATGGGAGGTTGTTGACTGTGATTCTCTTGTCAAATTTAAAAAGGGGCTAGATAGATATATGGATGGTTTGGGTATTATATAGAATAATCTGACTAAGCCAAATTGGCGGGTATATATGAATTTTTGGATCAACAGATCAACCTATGACTAAGCCTAACGGCAGTTTTTGTAGTGGGTGATGGTTCATTGAGTATTGCATGTGTAATGGGGTTTAGTTTTTCTTTTATCTATGCATGACTATGCATGAATGAACTGATAACTGGGATGGGATAGACCTTGTCTTTCGTGCATGTATTAGTATTGTTATTATTTGTTTGGACTGGGACAGTCTCGATAGGCCCTTGTGGCTTCTAACTGTCTCTATGTTCCTATGTTCCTATGAAAAGATCACTTTGGGCTTTAATTTTAGAATTAATTGACTGAATTAAAGAAATATAACAAATTATTTGGGAGATATGATAATTTAACAGCTGAATAATGATAGTTATTAATTTTTGATTTGAAAGAAAAAGAAATGCTTAAAAAAAAAATTAAAATATTGAAATATTTGGATTTGAAATATTGAATATTTGGATTTATGGTTTTCCAAAGAATTTTTCACTTTAAAGAGTTCTGAATTATATATTAACAATTAGAACTTATTAAAGGTATATTTTGAGTAGAAGAGTCAATTGAAAGGATATTGTAAGAAAGAAGTAAAATTAAAAAATTACCTCATACCTCAATTCACAAATTTGAAATCTTATAAAAAAAAAAAGGAAAAAATTTTTTTTTTTATATCTTATGGAGGAAAATTTATATGATTTTTCCAAAATCAAACTTAGATAAATAATAAACACTAGATAAAAAAGTGAAAGCATATAAATAATTTTTACATTAGATAACAAAATTTTCCTTAGTATTAATACAATTTACATGTCAATTTATTTTACCTGGTATTTAGTTGTTATTCAAAATATAAACTGAAAATGTAATTTATATTAAATTTTTCTTTAGATTTATATTTATATTAAATTAAAAAAAAAAAAAATCCTAAGTTTAAAAAGGAAGAACACTCATCAACGGCTTAAAAAATAAGTAAACAAAACCATGGTTGCCAGAGCTGTTAAAACAAAGTTGCCAAAAATCGATAGGTAGCCAGAAACACTCTATATATATATATATATATATATATATATATATATATATATATATATATATATATATATATATATATATATATATATATATATATATATATATATATATATATATATATATTACAGCTTTTGATTCCCTTCTTAAAACCACCTAAAAAACAGTTGCCAACTTTTTCAATATTAAATTATTTTCAATTATTTTTTAAATTAATTTCATTCTTATAAAATTAAATAAATAAATAATAATAATAATAATAATAATAATAATAATAATAATAATAATAATAATAATATTTAGTAATAGCTTGGGGACAAAATACTTCTTCTTAAAACTGTGATTTCAGCTCTCACAAAAGGAGCCAAAATTTGTGTGCCGTTTTTCGTTTTTTTTTTTTTTTTTTTTTTTTTTTTTAAATTTCATCTGTCTTGCTTCCTTTCTTTCTACTTGTGGAAGGAAATGGCTTTAGCTTTTAATATGTACACACACAAGCACACATACATATATATATATATATATATATATATATATATATATATATATATATATATATATATATATATATATATATATATATATATATATATATATATATATATATATATATATATATATATATATATATATATATATATATATATATATATATATATATTTAAAATTTTACTTACTTCTTCTGCCTGCTCTGTGGTGTTTGAAACCCTATTTTTCATGACTATTTTTAGTGTTTGGAACATTGTTATATTTACATATATTTTAATTTTACAATGTTTTTTTATTAATAAAAGTTTATCTACATATTTTGATATAAAATATTAATATAATTTTTATTACAATATCCCCCCCCCTCCCTTATTTTTTCTGGCACTGCTGCCACCACTCACTACCTCTACACTCAAGATGCATTTGTCAAAGACTGTCTTCATAAAAATTTGCAAGTTTTAGCTGTGAACGAAAGAGGAGAAGGAGTTGTCAATTTTTCAAATACATTATTAGTTTTTTAATTAATTTCAAAATCTTTTATTTAATTTTTTTCTCTTAAAATAAATAAATAATAATATAATATTTATATTAATTTATGACTAATAATAAAATGATAATATTAATAATAAAAATAATTATAATAATAATACATTTATAAATAATAACTGGCAACAACACATCGAAAACATTGTCTCTTGAGCGCACAACAGGGGAACAATTGAAATGTTGTTATTTTCGTATTTTTTCTTCTACTTGAAAGAAAGGAACACACACACCTCTCTCTCTCTCTCTCTCTCTCTCTCTCTATATATATATATATATATATATATATATATATATATATATATATATATATATATATATATATATATATATATATATATATATATATATATATATATATATATATATATATATATATATATATATATATATATATCACAAACACTCACGGGCAAAGCCCTGTTCAAGGAGGGGGTGTCAGAATAACAAAAATAGAGTAGAACAAAAAATTAATAGTATTTGTCGTAAACTGTCTTCATTGAAACTTTGCAATGCACAGGTAGCTAGCTTTGAACGAAAATTCAGTTGTCAATTTTTCAACATACATTATTTTTTAATTCATTTCCAAATACTTCATTTAGTTTTTGTCCTAAAATTTAAATAAATAATAATAATAAAATGCCACTACTATTAATAAAATAATAATAATAATAATAATAATAATAATAATAACAGTAATAAAAATAATAATGCATTTTTTAAAAATTACTGGCAACCAACCCATCCAAAACATGCAGAGAGAGAGAGAGAGAGAGGTTTGTGTGTGTGTGTGTGTGTGTGTGTGTGTGTGTGTGTGTGTGTGTGTGTGTCTCTCTCTCTCTCTCTCTCTCTCTCTCTCTCTCTCTCTCATATATATATATATATATATATATATATATATATATATATATATATATATATATATATATATATATATATATATATATATATATATATATATATATATATATATATATATTTCGGTGAATCTTTTGCTGTCGCGCTGGACATATCAAAAGCCTTCGATAGAGTCTGGCACAAAGCTTTGATTTCTAAACTTCCCTCTTTCGGTATCTATCCTTCTCTCTGTGATCTTCTCGCTAATTTCCTTTCCGGTCGTTCTATAGCAGCTGTTGTAGACGGCCACCGTTCATCCTTTAAATCTATTAACAGTGGTGTTCCTCAGGGTTCTGTACTATCACCAACACTTTTTCTACTCTTCATTAATGACCTTCTCTCTATCACCTCATCTCCTGTCCACTCCTATGCTGATGACTCCACCTTTCATTATTCCTTCCATTTTGAAAAACGTCCCACCCAACAGCAGTTGATAGACTCGAGAAGGGTAGCCTTGGAATAACTAACCTCTGATCTTTCTCGTATTTCAAATTGGGGCAGAGAAAACATGGTTGTTTTCAATGCCTCAAAAACTCAGTTCCTCCATCTCTCCACTCGACACAATCTTCCACACAACTATGATATCTTCTTCGAAAACACACAACTCATGCCTTCATCTGTCCTTAATATTCTTGGTGTTTCTTTTTCTCGTGATCTTTCTTGGAAAGATCACATTACTTCTCTTTCTAAACAAGCTTCTAAGAGGTTGGGTGTACTGAGGCGCCTTCAGAATTTCTTCACGCCACCCCAGTTGCTTGCTCTGTATAGGGGTGTTGTTCGTCCCTGTATGGAGTATGCTTCGCACATCTGGGGTGGTTCCACACATACAGCTCTCTTAGAGAAGGTGGAGTCAAGGGCATTTCGTCTCATCAACTCTCCTGCTCTTACTAACTCTCTTCAATCTCTTTCTCCCCGTCGAATTGTTGCGTCACTCTCTCTTTACTATCGCTATTACAACGGACACTGCTCTTCTAAACTCTCTCGTTGCATACCTCCTCCATTGAGAAGAGCTCGTGCGACTCGCCTTTCTACACATTCTCATCCTTTCTCTGTCCAACTCTCTGACCTGACCCCAGACTTAACCGCTATGCTCAGTCTTACATATACTCTACTGGTAAAGTCTGGAACACACTCCCTTCATCTGTTTTCCCAACTTCCTTTGACTTGCATACTTTCAAACGCCGTGTGTCTGGACACGTCGGCCACCATCGACCATGATAATAGTTCTTTCCCAACTCCGGTGGAATTTGGTAGGCCTCTGGCCTTTGCCCACCGGAGGAGACATAAAAAAAAACAATATATATATATATATATATATATATATATATATATATATATATATATATATATATATATATATATATATATATATATATATATATATATATATATAGGCCAGACTTCGGATTAAACAAGCCACATATCTTAAAAACTACTGAACCTACATAAAAAAGAATTATATTTTTAGAATCGTTGTCGAATTTCAGGTAGGAAAAATTGGGAAATAAAAAAAAAATCCTTATAATAATAAAGTTTACATAAGCAAAGTTTACTTATTTTTATCTGTGGAGAGCATCGTACGCCTGGCAAGGTACGTTTTTTTTCAATTTTCTCGAAATTGGAAAAAATGGAAAATACCTCCAAATCGTCTACAGAAAAAGTAGTCTACAGTATCATCATCACTCACGGGTCGGGGGGTAAGGGGGGCAGAGCCCCCCGTAGATATACGATCATCAAAACACCAAATTTAAGTTTGTTACGTCATCAGTTGTCGTACAACAAAATCATTTTTATG
>SEYY01014579.1:57500-75000 GCA_009176605.1 Armadillidium nasatum | reverse complement strand
ATATATATATTGTTTGTTTTTTTTACCATACTCCTGTAGGTTCCAGCACCTGTCAGCTGTCTCGAACAAGACATGAGTTTCTTGAGCAAGGCAAGGCAATCAGTTGGTGGCTTGCTAGGCCTATCCCAACACACTAAACCACTTTTATTATAGGTTATCACCTTACCACTGTACCACTTAATACTATTATTATTATTATATATATATATATATATATATTATATATATATATATATATATATATATATATATATATATATATATATATATTAAAAGTTTCCTATTTGAGGGATTCTCCCAGTCCCAACGAATGGACTGCCACCAATTTAAAAGATTGTGGTATCAACACTAATCTTTCCTAACATAATATTTTGACATAATTAAACGGTTCAATTCTCAAACAAAATAATGGCAAAGGATAAAGGAAAGGTAGAGATTGTTAAAGAATATTTAATAAATAGTACTATAAAATATTTGCAAGGTAGCGTCAATGAATAAAGAACAGAGGTAATGTCGCCGAACATCAGCTATGGTATCGTCCATAAACATCTCCGTCTCTTAGGAGAAGTTAAGATGAGTTCAACAACAATATGGGTCTATATTAGATATAAAGTTATTAATACACACCACTATATAAATATTTACGAAGTAATTAACCCTGATTTAGACACGAATCTTTTTTTCAAAATTTCTTTCGATTCCCTTGAATAAGGACTCCCGGATGTCGGAGTCGAAAGCTCGGTTTTTTTAATAGTAATAATGTTTTCCTTCGGTTTTTAGTTCTTGTTACTCTCGTTTTAATTCTTTTACTTTTTAGTATTTTATTCATAATCACATATGGGTCTATAAATAGCATCAGCTGGACATCGTAATTCAGAAATGTTGTCCTCATGGTGTAACTTAAGGAATTTTCAACCACTGTCTTCTAATGAACAACAGGTTTCTAAAACCTTCTAAGATCTATACAATTTGTCTTCTCATGAACACAGATCAAATCTCTATAATATAGTGGATCATTCTTCGATTTATAGTCAAAGAATTTCTCGGGTCTAACGACCAAGAGTTCCAATGATCTTGTTCTTTATAGATCTATCTCGAAGTGTGATCCTAAGTTCTGTCCAAATATCTGATCGTGGAAAAATGTCTCCTTATTGTAACCATCTTCCTCCTTTTATAGCCGAATAAAAAAAAGGCATCGTACGTCCGTCAGTTTACGACTTATCGTACATCAAATATTATAAAAATAACTGATAAATTTGTGAAGCAACATGATAAATTTAAATAAAGGAGAAAACTTATATATATATATATATATATATATATATATATATATATATATATATATATATATATATATATATATATATATATATATATATATATATATATATATATATATATATATATATATATATATATATATATATATATATATATATATATATATATATATATATATATATATATATATATATATATATATCGTAGTGATTCAGTTTTTTATTTATATTTTATTTGTAACAGATGACACTTCAAGTACGACTTCGAATTCACAGAGGGTAAGTAAAGAATAATTTTTTAACATTATTGAAATACCTATATATATATATATATATATATATATATATATATATATATATATATATATATATATATATATATATATATATATATATATATATATATATATATATATATATATATATATATATATATATATATATATATATATATATATATATATATATATATATATATAGGGTGAAAGCGAAGCAGGTGACATGATTGAGAATGATTTTCATGAGGTGGAGCTGCACCGAAGTAGTCGAGGGTTCGGGTTTAGTATAAGAGGTGGAAAAGAATTCCACAACATGCCCCTCTTTGTTTTACGTATTGCCGAAAATGGCCCGGCGGCGGAAGACGGAAAACTCAAGGCCAGTTATATATATATATATATATATATATATATATATATATATATATATATATATATATATATATATATATATATATATATATATATATATATATATATATATATATATATATATATATATATATATATATATATGATTAATTTGTAGAAACCCTTATACGATTTTCCAGTAGTTACCTGATTGTTCAGCAGAACATACCAAATTATTCACGATACTTACCTAATTATGGTATGGTATTTAATCCCTTCCTACTTAACTTACATAAAATAAATAAAAAAAAAAAAAAATATATAAATATATATATATATATATATATATATATATATATATATATATATATATATATATATATATATATATATATATATATATATATATATATATATATATATATATATATATATATATATATATATATTACAGATCGCCACCACTCAAGGGCAGAGCCCTTTTCAAGGAGAGAGCACTCACAAAGGAAGAAAACTCACCTTAACGCACAGACGGATGCCTTGAAGAGTGAAAAATTAAATGCTGAAGGAAAAATAGATGATGGTAAAGAGTTCCACAGAATAGAGGTGGCTGGAAAGGAGGAGGCACCACAACGGGCTAGCCTGGGGTTTCCCATATCCACACAAAATTGGTGCGTAAGCAGGGCACTCCTTTGCAACGAGGACGACTCAACGGTGGAGGAATGCGAGAGGCTAATTCCCTTGAGCACCTGCCATTGTAGTACCTATAGAAATGATAGTGCGCCAATGTCCTGTCACAGAGGTAGGGGGTTAAGAGAGTTTGAAAGTAGGGAACAGTTTATTAATCTTTTAGTTTTAGACTCAACCCTATCCAGAAATGAGGAGGAGCCGGAGCGCCCCCAGATGTGAGAACAGGGCGGATAAGACTCTTATATATTTGGAGTAACTGCTCAGTAAAAAAATTCTTACAACCTGAACAGAACTTCCAGCTTCTCAGAGGCCGCTTTAGCAACCATTGTGATATGTAGTTTACTAGACAGTTTATTTTTTATGTTTAGACAAAGAATGTTACTGTTATTGACTTGGTAGAACCATCGAAAAAGATAGGATAGTTGGGAGGTATTTTTGACAGGGAGATGTGAAGAAGTTGAGTTTTAAAGAGTTGAATTTCGCAATGTTGCTATGACCCCACCGGGAAATCCCATCCAGATCTGCATGAATAGATTCGGAAAGTTGAAGACGAGAAGCAAAAGAGGGAGCAGATTTGAAATACTGGTGATCTGAGAGAAGAGAATGAGACTCCAAATGATCCAGGAAATGGAAGTTGAGGAGAGTTTCAAAAATTTTAGACAGAACACAAGTGAGAGCTATAGGTCGATAGAAGAGTCAGAGCGGCTACCTTATTTTCGGGATCGGCTGAACAAAAGCACGCTTCCAGCATTGAGGAAAAGTATTAGTATTAAGGGATAGAGAGTAGAGTTGAAGGAGAACAGGGGCCAACTCGGAAGCACACTCCCTCAGAACACGAGTGGGAATGCCATTCGGGCCATTAGCCTTTCTGACGTTCATAGATTTCAGGATCCCATGCACCCGATCATGAGTAATTACAGGTAGAGACATGGGATACCTGAGAGGAGAAGGAGTAGGAGGAGGGATGCCTGAATCGAGCAGGGTGGAATTAGATGAGAAAAGGAGGCCGAAGAGATTAGTCTTTTCAGAGGGAGTATTAGCTACAGACCCATCAGAGCGAATAAGAGGAGGAAAGGCAGATTTGCAGAAGTTATTTGAGATATTTTTTGACGAGTCCAGAAATTTTTATCAATAGGAGAGCCATGGAGGTCAGCTCATTTCCTTTTTGTGAAAGTACATCCCTGCAACGATTCCGAGCTGAAAATTATGAAGCCATTTTATAGGTTTCTTTGTTTGTGGACTTACTTTATTATTTTTGTTGTTAATTTAGATTGGTTTCTCCTTACAGGTTGGTGATCAACTAATAGAAATTAAGAGGGTCAGTACCAAAAACATGACGCACGCCGAAGCGATAGAGTTAATTAAACAATGCGGCTCGACGGTGACATTGCTGGTTAAACGAGGGGGAAAAATCCCAACACATTTTGGTAAGTAGGAACAATTAAATGATTGTACTCATCACGGCATTCTACTTTCACCTTCACATTTCGTCCATCCATTCAAAGATTTTATGATGCTTATCATTCTTTGTACATCTACAAACTCTTCGATAATCTTGTTTGTCTAAATCATATTTATTCAAATAGTCAAATTATTTTATATTCCTTTTTCTTTGCTTAACAGCTTTATCTTTTCCTTCTACTGTCCTCATTAAACTAATCCTTTATATAACTATTGTTTTCCTTCCCTTCACTCACTCTTAGAACCTTCTGACACGTTTCTTCCATACCATCTGTGTTATCAAGATGAAATCTTAAATTTTAGTGTCTTAACACACACACACACACATACACATACCCAACTTCATACCCAATTAATCTCCGATGTATGTAATCGACAAAATTAGATCACTCATCTTGTACCTACCGAAATAATTTTAAAACTAAATTTCCGTTGTCTTCCATTATATCATTTATATTCAGCTTCCTCTTAGTCCTTATGGGGATGGAAAAAAGTATTCCTACTCATTCATGAAGAAGGCACTATGTTGTTGTTATTTTTTTTAGTGTTATAGGACCTACTGTATATTGTAAAATAAAGAATAATTAATTGTAAAATATGTATGTATAATTTGTGTTATTGTTTATTTTCAGATCCCTTGAGTCCAGTGAATCCAAATAATTTAGGATCTCCCGTGGGACCACCCACCTCCTGGAACCCACATTCGTTCTACTGCCACACTGCCCTCTGGATCCCCATCTAACACTAGTTACCCTTCTAACTCTGGCCCTATGGGTCATTATGGTTATTCCGCCCCACCACCCATAGTCCCTCCTTCGTCTTCCTACACTTCTTCTACCTATCCCATTCCAGGGACAGGAAGAGTTCCCCCACAACCTCTTCATTCATCTCCCGCTTCTCAGTATCCTTCCCCTCAATATCCCCTCCCTCATGTATCAAATGGACCCATAGGGCAGTCATCCCCGAGAGTTTCTGGCCCCAGTGACAGCTATTACTGGAACCGGCCAGGGTAATCAAAAAGTATTTTAATTTTAGGGTTTTAAAATTTAGTACAATTTAATATTCTGTGACTTAAAAAAAGTGCCTTAGTTTTTAAACGCAGCCATCCGATAAATGTCTTCTTCGCCTCCTCTAATAGGAGACGCTGAAGAAGAATACGCCTTCTCTATCGTTTGAACACAATATCTATTTATGAAGCATTTGTAATTATTGTTTTTAAACTCATTCTCAAATTCAATTTTATTATTTTTATCGTCGTAGGCTTATCATAATTTTTATTTCTTTATCATTATATTTGTGCTCAATAAAATATGTTAAAAGATATTATTATTATTTTTATTATTATTATTATTATTATCAATATTATTATTATTATTAAATGACATTTGTAAATAGATCTTTTTATGTTGCATATAGTTTAAATTTTTGACTTTTTGGTAAGTTGTAAAAAGCGCGTCGTCGTCATTTTCGTTCATATTTTTATATATATAAATAAAAATTTAAAATGTATACAATTGCCTCTTATATTCTTCTACATACCATATATTTTTATGAAGGAAAAAAACTTTTGTAATTTATGATTTGTTAATAAACTTTTTGATTCTTATTTTTTTTTTTTTTTTTTTTTTTTTTTGTAATAAGGTTAGTGTAGTGTAGAAGGTCTTAGATTTAAATATAAGTTGTGTAAAGGGAATTTACTCCCGTAACGTCTTGTGAGGGTGTGGATTGAAGTATAGGAGAGAAAATATTTTTTACTTACTATTATAATCCTTATAAATAATATGGAGAAGTAATGTCGTCTTGTCCTGCACTTTGTCGTCGTATATCAAACAGAAAATAAGGTATTCCTGGTTCTGGAGGGTGCTGTCTATAAACTAATTTAGTTTGAACAATATTCAAGGTATATGGAATTTCAGATCAGAAAATCTTAATTTAGCCCAGGCATACTTCTTGAAAAATAGGCCGAACCACCCCACACCACTTGGTAACAAACGGAATTTTTTGAATCTCTTTTATATGGGTATGAAGAGAGGTAATTGTTAAAATTTCCATAATTTCCGGGGGGGGGGGTGAAAGTTTTCCAAAATGGCGGACAAAGGGTGGCGGTGGGGGGACTTAGTAAACACTCGTTCATTTCTTGACCTAGAAACCTGAAACCCAAACGCCTAATTGTCCACAATATTTATACCTTAATAAGAAAGGGTATCTCCTTTAGTTTATTCGCAAAATTTTGAAGTTCAACATTACCGATAGAAATAATTACAAAATATTATCCAAATAAAACATTTGTAGAAATTAATGTAGTTTATAAGGCAGTTTTATTTTTGTCTCTAACGACCAACAGCAGAGAACTATCCAGTTTTGAGAGAAGCTCTGTAGCAGTTGAGGGCGGCTGGCGCGGATAAGTCTCGTTGTAGTAGAAACCTACTGGGTAGAAAGTTTGTTTTTAATCAAGTTGATGGAATATTTCGTTATAGGTTTATTTTATGATACTTTATGTAATAATGAATAATATAAATAAGTAGAATTTTTAATATGGATAGAAGTAATGGTATAAGAGTGGTAATATTAGGAACAGCATTTTGGAAAATTTTGAAAAACAAAAATAAAATAATGAAGAAAACTATTAGAATATAAAGAAGTTAAACAAAATTCTAAGTCTAGGGTATGGATCAAATAGCTAGAAAACTGAAAATAGTACAAAGAAATCTAGGAAATAGACTAGAAAAACCGATAATAACAAGAGAGTCAGGCATGAAAGAAATGAAGCAGAAACAGAAAATAAATCGAATTCAACATCAGGTCAGAATTGAGACTTAGTTAAAACGCTCAAGAAATTGTGAAGAATGGATAAATTAAGGAAAGAAATAAATCCAACATATGGATATTTTGTTCTTGAATCCGATAAACAATATAAAAAAGATGAAAATCTATAAGAAATAAAAGTTAAGATATTGAAAATGCAAATGGCGGCGGCCATGCGAAAAGTAAACAAAAGGAACACTCTGGAAAGGCGTCAGAAGGTAAAAGGAAAAGAGATTTTCTTACAAATACTAAGGAAAAATGCGAAAAAAATAGCAACTCTCTAGGATGTCAGAATTCAATGTGGCAGTTTTGAAACCAGTCAAGTCAATCTCTGATTATGAGTCAATATGCTCTCGGCTCCATCTAGAAAGTTTAGTATAAAAGTTTATCAAGCTATATCATTTTAAAAGTGGATTTATATTCTCCAAGTGAGAATATTTATATTTTTAGGTGCCTTATTAAAAACATAACACATTTTGTTGAGAAATTTCAATTAATTTTGATAAAACCCTTCGTTACAGAACTCTTGTGAAGTAATTTAAATTAATTTTGATAAAACCCTACCAGTTTTCTTCTTCGGGACATGTCTGTTTTTAAGCATGAGGTATAATTGTCTCACTCCCTTTAAAAAACCGCTTATTCTTTCTTCTATTTTCCCTCCCGTTGGCACTCACGGTAACGCCCCAGATATTTAAACCTTTCCACCTCTCTTATTGATGAAGATTGCGAGGAACTCAACATCGAACTTCAAATTCGATGTCAAGCTCCTCGCAATCTTCATCACCTCCGTCTTTTCCTTATTTATCCACAGACCCTCTCTATGTTGCACCATTTCCCCAGTGCTCTATGTAACATCTCTCTATCGCTACTCACTACTGCCACATCGTCTGCAAACCCCATCGTCGTCATTCCCAAATTCTCAACTTCATCCACCTCTCGCATACACTTATCCATGCACAAGATTAACAAAAGGAGGGACACGACCCCACCCTATCCAAAAATAAAAAATGTCCGGATCCCCTTAGGAAGAAATATTTTATGAAAAGTATAAACTTTGATTAAGGCTAAAAACTAAAGTTTCTTTTGTGTTTTTAAAGAAATAGAGCAAAGACGTTACTTAAAATTTATGAAAGTTAAAACAAAGATTTTAATAGGAAAACTTACAAAAACAATATAAATACTACATAAACAAATAAAATGCTACAATATTGCCTTTGAAGTTAAATAAAAGAACAAAAATCGTCATGCATTTTTTCAAAACCAGTTTTAACGTGGGTTTTTCACCCTGGGATTTCATATACAATTAAAAAAAAAAAAAAAAAAACGTAAGAAAAGTTAAAAATTACCACCCAATTTTTTCTTCTTCTTTAAATGCGTAAGTATGTGATTTTTTAAGTTTCTTTTAATATTACTTCCATAGGAACAGTCAGAACATTTAAATAATTTTACGTTTGTGTGTGTATTAAGCATGTGTGTTTTTAAGGTCTCTTTTATAATTACATTCATGGCTACAGTGAGAACATTTAAATAGTTTTACGTTTAAGTGTGTAAGCATGTGTGTTTTTAAGTTTCCTTTATGATTACATTCAAACGAACAGACAGAACATTTAAATAATTTTAATTTTGTGTGTGTAAGCATGTGACTTTTTAAGTGTCCTTTCTGATTACATTCATAGGAACAGTCAGAACATTTAAATAATTTTACGTTTGAGTGAATAAGTATGTGTCTTTCTAAGTTTCCTTTCTTATTACATTCATAGGAGCAGTAAGAACATTTAAATAATTTTACGTTTGCGTGTGTAAGCATGTGTATTTTTAAGCTTCCTTTATGATTACATTCATATGAGCAGTCAGAACATTTATACAACTTTGCATTGCTGTGAGTCAGCATATGTCTTTTCAATCCTGATTCTGAAATTGCATTCATAACTGCAATGAGCGCACTTAAACTTTCTTTTGTTGTGTGTTTTTAAATGAGTCTTCAACTCATCTTTGCTTTTAAAACTAAAATTACAATTACTGCAACTCAGGTTTTCAACATGGTACTTTTTTATGTTTTGTTGAGGCACTTTTGCTCTCTGAGGTTTGCTTTTTGAAGTACTTTTCACTTCCAAATCTTTTTCTCCTTCAGCAGCACTGATCATGAGAGTCTGCAAAACAAATGAAAAAGAAAATAAAGAAATGTTGAAAAAAAATTCAAATATATTTATTAAAAAGTCGTTTCCTATTCTTCTCTTTATTACTAAACATTTAGTTTTTATAGAAGTTTAGAAGAAAAATGGTATTGTATTTGTCCCTTTAACTACGACAACTCCCACAGTTTTGGCGCGAAAATGACGTCACCATCTAAGTTTTCTGAAGACACCTTCTGATATAATAAAATATTTAAATCTCAACAAACTGAATGTAAAGAAACCCGTTTTTGTAGTCTCCAATTTTTTCTCAACTTTTACGTGGTGTTTTAAATACATTTTTAAAATTTATTTTAAATATGTTAAAATATAATGTAACTTTAAAAATAATTTATTCATGAAGTTTATTTTTTTATATATATAAACTTATATAGAATATTAGAACATTAGTACAGTATATCAGTATAATATTGGAAATTAATCTTTTATATTGGTTAAATTATTTATTATTTCAAAAGTTGGTATACTCAAAAATATATCCAAAATCAGGATATCCATTTTTAGATTTTTTTTTTTAGAGATCGCCACCACTCACGGGCAGAGCCCTTTTCAAGGAGGGGGCACACAAAAGGGGAAACAAAACTCATTCAAACACAGACCTAACGCACATCCCTCAGGTGGGCACAGACGGAAGCTTTGAAGAGTGGAAGATTAAATACAGGAGGAAAAATAGATGATGGTAGAGAGTTCCACAGAATAGAAGTGGCTGGAAAGGAGGAGGCACCACAACGGGCCAGCCTGGGATTTCCTACGTCCACACAAAATTGGTGCGAAAGCAGGACACCCCTTGTGCAACGAGGACGACACAACGGTGGAGGAATGCGAGAGGCTAATTCCCTCGAGCACCTGCCATTGTAGTACCTATAGAAAAGAGATAGCGCGCCAACGTCACGTCAAAGAGATAAGGGATCAAGAGAGTTTGAAAGTAGGGGACAGTTAATTAATCTTATAGCTTTAGACTCAACCCTATCAATAATTAAAAAATTTTTTTTAAAAATGAATCTGTTTACATATGTTTGACACTATTTATTACTTTAACACGATAAAATGTTACGTTACTCAGTACAAACATTTTTAAAAACCCTTTACGCTTTAAAAGAATATCTTCCAGAACATCACCTTCTTAATTAAGTATTTAATTTTTTAATATCAAGGCAGATTTAGAGGAATTCACTATTTAATGCTTAGGAGGGGGAATTTTAAACTCCGGAATGAAATTAGGTCTAGTCAAAATCTGCCCTAGGGTTGCTAATTTTTAATATCTCACTGTTAGTTATACAGCAAGCTTGTTATGTATTCCTACCTGTTATTAATTTGACTTAAACTTATTTTGATGAGTTTGATAGTACCTGTTTTGCTTTAAGAGTTAAGAGGAGATTTCAGCTCTGACGTTTCAATGGGAATCAATTTAAAAGGTCATTGATAAAATTTATCCAATAATATAAATTTTTTATTTTAAAAAGCCATTGATTAAATTTATTGAATAACAAAATATATTTTTTTTTATTTTACAAAATGCATATCAAAATACTATTTATAGAAACCTTTACTATTGCAATTGACAAACTTTTAAGTTTGTGGCGAGTAAGTTTCTTTAATGTAAAATTTTATTGTTTTAAAATAAGACACTAACAAGTTGGGTTCTAGATAATTATTTTTGTTCTTAAAATTTTGGTTGGGGAGTCACAGCACTGCTTTTAGCTCATTCCGGGCATTTTTGCCTAAATCCCAATAATAATTAAGCCTATTAGAAAATAACATTCTTATTTTGTTTTGGCTGCTTACAATTCTCCTACAACAGAATAGGAATGATCCCTGTATCAGTTGAATATTATGAGAATACAACTCACATATTAAGTGAGAATCAGCTGACTCAACAATCTACTATTTTAGCAAATATCTGCAAAACATTTTCAATCATGTAAATCATAAGACGCTCTTAAAGAAAAAAAAATGGAAATATGCAAGTTTTCAAGAAAATTTTTGACATTAAACAGAATTTTTTTATTTTTTTTTTTTTTTTAAAGAAGAAATTCAGATTTATTGTATTTTGATTTGTTACAATTGTAAAGGTAGTTAGTTTAACAGTCTTTTTTTTCTTCTTTATTCCCCAAAAATAAATATGAAAACTATCAGATACCACATATATATGATGGTGATTTATTTGGCTTGTAATTACAAGTTTTTTGGTAGTATAATTTACCCCCTTTGATGGTCTAAGATTGAAAACCCATTTTTTTATAGCATGTCAAAATCTCGAAATTTTGAATTTTGCATAAAACATCACTTTAATAATAATAATAATAATAATTTCTTATAAGCTTATAAATATTTTACCTTTAATTCCTTGTAACTGAACTTCTTGAGAAGCAACAAAGGAAATTTTGATGCCAAAATTTGTGAAAAATATTCCTCTTCGTCTGATTCAAAATGTGCTTTTAAACCCTTTTCATTTACTTTATTTACCAACGAAGAAACATTTTTCAGATTCGTAAATTTCTATAAAAGAAATTGGATTAATAATAATAATAATAATAATAATAATAATAATAATAATAATAATAATAATAATAATATATAATATATATATATATATATATATATATAATAATATAATAATAATAATATATAATAATAATAATATATAATATATAATATATGAAACTTGTCTAATAATAAAAAAAAAAATTCCCGCGCAAAGTAAAGAAAACAAAAAAATTTTGTTTTCGATTTGAAACTGGTTCGTTATATGCTGAACCTAATAAGGGTTTGGGAGGGAAAGAGAGAGAGGGTGGAGGGAGGGTGGATAGTTGCGAGATAGCGTAAGACTTTTTTTTTAAGATAGGTTTAAGGAGTATATAATATGGGTTTCCTCTTCCCCCCCCCCTACCCCAATAAAAAAAAAAAAGAAAAAAAAAAAAAAAAAAAAAAAAAAAAAAAAAAAAAAAAAAAAAAAAAAAAAAAAAAAAAAAAAAAAAAAAAAAAAAAAAAAAAAAAAAAAAAAAAGAAGAAGAGGAAGAGAGAAAAAAACAACGTCTAAGTACTAAGGAGGAAGCTTTAGTACTAATAAAATCGTCGGTCGTTGTTTGACTCAGAGAGAGCCAGGAGTTGCCAAATGCATTAATTACTCTTTACATTATTTTTTTTATATATATTATTCTTTCTTTCCTTTAATAAAATCAAAATAAATACATAATAAATAAGTAAATAAATAACTAACTAACTAACTAACTAACTAGCTAGCTAGCTAAATAACTAAATAAATAATAATAATAATGATAATCTATGTACGTACGATAAGAACATTTCATTTTCGTTTCATCTCAAGAATTTTGGCGGGGTTTTCAAGTTGCATTTCAAATCTGTCTCTCTCTCCCTCTGTGTTTCTCTCACACACACACACACACACACACATATATATATATATATATATATATATATATATATATATATATATATATATATATATATATATATATATATATATATATATATATATATATATATATAAACATTCTATTTAAGAGAGAGAGAGAGAGAGAGAGAGAGAGAGAGAGAGAGAGAGAGAGAGAGAGAGAGAGAGAGAGAGAGAGAGAGAGAGACTTTGATGTGTGAGTAAGATGGCCACCAGCTAAAGTAAAGAATTAAAAATGTCAACTTTGTTGGCCTCCTGAACCGTTACAAATGGAACAACGGCACATGATACCTTTCCATTTCCAAATTACACCTACCTAAAATTCCCATATCAAACATTTTTACTCTACCTCAAGTATTTTAGAAACTGTAAGAAAGAGAAAAAGCCGCTTTCAACTACATTTTTTTAACGTACCGTACCATATTTTCTTCTCCTGAAGGGAAGCTCGTAGTAGAGTCCTCCTCCTCCTCGTCCTGAGAATTTCATATTTATTGTATAATAAACATTATTAGTGAAATGGAAAAAATGGAGGTAAAGAAGCAGAATATTATAAGCGATGCTCTTCGGAAAAGTTGAAAAAATCAAGGTTTGATTTGAGGAAAAGTGTCCTACTTCATAGAATTACTTCAAATTTTAATACGTTAAAGATTTTAGTCATATAAATAACATATTATATTTTTAAGAGTTTATCTAAAGTGGTTTCAGAATACCAAGGACGGTTCGAATGAAGATAATTGCTCAATATTATAACAACAATGCTTTAATTTTAACACTAATAACAATTCATTTTCACCTAAAAAAAATTATTGATATATATATATATATATATATATATATATATATATATATATATATATATATATATATATATATATATATATATATATATATATATATATATATATATATATATATATATATATATATATATGTGTGTGTGTGTGTGTGTGTGCGTGCGTGTGTCTGTGTGTGTGAATTCAATGCTGGGAGAATCATTAAAGAAACTGCAGAAGAACGAACGGTGTGAAGCCAAAAATCGCTAACATTTAGTTCTTCTCTAGTATCAATGCAAAATAAATAAGTGTTGCCACATGCATAAGCAGTCATTTTTCGTAAATCATTATTATTATTATTTATTTTGAAAATAAAAGGAATAATTTCCAAATTGTAATTTAAAATTAATGTAAAGATTTAAGTTCTTGAGACACTTTGCAACTCCCTTTCTTTCGGAGAGTGAGTCTAAAGCATTTGACGCTCCTGGCATCTCCCTCCCTCCCTCCCACCCCCCGCTTCTTAATTCTCAAAAAATCACCCACCCACACCATCAAATGCGGATGCCAATCTATTTCAAATTTCACTTCGGATGCGGATGCACATCTTTAAACTTCGGATTCGGATGTGGATGTGGATGCACATCTTCAATTTTCCAAATTCCGAATGGATGCGGATCTCACTTTTCATGAGGATATATATATATATATATATATATATATATATATATATATATATATATATATATATATATATATATATATATATATATATATATATATATATATATATATATATATATATATATATATAGGGCCAGACTGCACTTTAGCCTCCTTAAATATCTAAAAAAGTACTAAACGTACGATAAAAAAGATAACATTTTTGGAATCGTTGAAGAATTTTGATAAAGGAAATAATTGGGAAACAAAAATAAATTCTTATAATAATTTTATTACGTAAGTAAATTTTACTTTTTTATAATGCTCCCCAAGAATCGTACGTATCGCAATGTCACTTTAATTTTTTTTTAAAAATTGGAAAAAAAATGGGAAATACCACATTTCGTCGACAGGAAAAGTAGTCGACAATATCATCACTCACGGGTCGGGGGGTACAAATGTTCGGTATAACATCAAATTTAAGTTGTCGTTTGTTACGTCATCAATTGTCGCACAAGCCCATTTTATTTTATTTTAAATTTATTTTTTAAATATTTTCTAATTTTCCTACGTACCTAAAATTCAACAAGGATTTCAAAAATGTATTCCTTTTTTACGTACTACGTTCTGTAGTTTTTAAAATATTTACGTAGGCTAAACCGAAGGCTGACCTAATAATAATAATAATAATAACAAATTATCATACATAAAGCAATTTCCCTATTTTTTTTTTAAACTTATTTTCAGATCTTTTATCAATTTTCTTTCTTAAAATTCGCCAAGGATTCCAAAAATGTGATCCTTTTTAACGTACGTTTAGTACTTTTTGAGATACGTATGACTGCTAAAGTGAACTATGGGCTATATATATATATATATATATATATATATATATATATATATATATATATATATATATATATATATATATATATATATATATATATATATATATATATATATATATATATATATATATATATATAGAGAGAGAGAGAGAGAGAGAGAGAGAGAGATTTCAATGAAGTAAAAATACTTAGCCAAAACTGTTGCTGCATCTTTTTTTTTACTCAAGACAGGAGCAAATAAATTTGAAACAATTTCAAAAGTAATGTAATTGATATTCGAAAACGTGGCAACTCTCTCTTCTTTATAATATATATATATATATATATATATATATATATATATATATATATATATATATATATATATATATATATATATATATATATATATATATATATATATATATATATATATATATATATATATATATATATATATATATAAAGGTGTTTCAAATAGAATTAAAATAGGGAATAATTGGAGGAGATATAAATGGAAGCATTCTGAAAATTGAATTTCCGTTCAAACTGTGTCGTCACAATTGCAAGAATTGCCAATCCACAAATAAATAATATATTTATTATTTTTATTATAACTATTATGATTATTATATTTCTATTATTATTATTTATTATTATCATTATTTTTTTACATTTTATTAAAAAAAAAATAAAGGAACACTTTAAAACAAATCTAAATATGATTTTATCGTACTTACAACTGATAAGTTGTCAAACCTGTTTTCGCAGCTTGAGTACACCCGCACTCTCGCTTCACTCTATGAATCAATCTTGGATTTTCATTGGCTGGCTGCTTTAGATTTTCATTGGCTGGCTGCTTTTGTAGATCCAAAACCCACGAAACCGCTTTTCAACTGCAAATTCAATCTCACAACCTATATATATATATATATATATATATATATATATATATATATATATATATATATATATATATATATATATATATATATATATATATATATATATATATATATATATATATATATATATATATATATATATATATGGCAATGAAATCTAGGGTAAAAAGTTACAATGTTTCAGTTAATAAACGCTGTACATTAGCTACGTTTGAAATTTTTTTTCTTCTTTTTTTGGCAAATCCAGAAGACAAGACAAAAGAGAATTCCACAAAACAGATGTGGCTGGCTAAGACGGAATCAGGCACCACAGTTGACAAGCATAGAGTTCCCTATGTATTTTCAGTACTCACAAAATTTATTTGTAGACAACGCACCAGTTAGTTATAATAATAATAATAATGACTAACGGGATGGATCATAAAGAAAACTTCTACAAGAGTAAACAATGATCATTTCAATTAAAAAAATTTTTTTTTATTGTGGCAATATATTATTTTTATCATTATTATTATTATTATTTAATAGAATAAAAATTAATATTAATACAACAATAAAATGAAGCAGCCAATCTAAATAATAAATTGTGGGATTAACAACAGATTTGAGTCATTCTTTCTCTGTTGGTTGTACAAAATCACAAATTTTGAATTTCACTTGTTAGTGAAAAAGTAAATTTCAATTTTTGACTCACACAAGTCTTATTAATGAGAAATATATTAATGACATACAGAATCCATGACCGCCCTGGAAACAGGAACTTAAAGACTTGACCAGCTTTTAAGGACAATCAAATTTAGGCAAGTTCATATCTGTAGCTGAGTCCAGCTATATTTTAACAATGTTTCAATAATCTTTTTAAAGCTTGTAGTTTCTGCTCTTTCCAAACAAAAAGAAAAATTTTTTGAGATTTTTTAAATTCCCAACTACCCACTACTAATTTCACTGTAAAAAAAGAAACTGATGCCTCCTTACCATTCCTCGACCTAAAGATCTCCAGAAGGAAGCATGAATATTCCTCAACCATATACAGAAAGACCTTCTCTCTAGGATTTAATTTCTTTAGTCATATTACTCTAACTTATAAATGCAATACTACTTTTTACAAAATTCGCACAACGGCCATACGTACAAGGCGCCAAGAAAAAAATTTTGCATTTGCATCCGCAGTTGACGAAATTTTTGCATCGGCATCCACAGTTGAAAATTTTGCACCTGCATCTGCAGTTGACGAAAACTTTGCATCTGCATCCGCAGTTGAAGAAATTCTTGTATTCGCATTCGCAGTTGATGAAAATTTTGCAAAAGGCTTAAATAGAAATATATACTAAAAATAATAATAATAATAATAATAATAATAATAATAATAATAATAATTATAATAATGATAATAAAAATTATAATAATGATAATAATAATAATGGTAATCATAATAATAATAATAATAATAATAGCTATATATATATATATATATATATATATATATATATATATATATATATATATATATATATATATATATATATATATATATATATATATATATATATGTGTGTGTGTGTGTGTGTGTGTGTGTGTGTACATTAGGTGTTAGGCTTTTGCATTAAAATTGGCAGAGCTGTGTTCGTATTTATAAGAAAATACCGTACTCAAAAAAAAAAAAAAAATTAATTAAAATAAAAAACGGGGAGGGAAGAAGGAAGGAGGGAAGGAGGGAGGGAGGGAGGGAGAGAGGGAGGTAGCCAAAAAAATTGTGTATTTTTATTGTAAGTGCTATGAAATAAATATGCAAAGCAAGTCGAAACCCTACTCCTCCCAAGTAAGTACCTGTGTCATTGTAATATATATATATATATATAGGAACCG
>SEYY01014579.1:50000-52500 GCA_009176605.1 Armadillidium nasatum | reverse complement strand
AAGGAGTCTATTGCCACAAAATATTACTAAAAATTTTTATTATTATTATTATTACTTCTATTGCAATTATTTTTTTTTATTATATCATTATTATTTTTATTTATTTAAATTTTATAACAACGAAATTATAGGAAAGGTTTGAAACAATTTCAAAAGTAATGTAATTGATATTCGAAAACGTGGCAACTCTCTCTTCTTTATATATATATATATATATATATATATATATATATATATATATATATATATATATATATATATATATATATATATATATATATATATATATATATATATATATATATATATATATATAAAGGTGTTTCAAATAGAATTAAAATAGGGAATAATTGGAGAAGATATAAATGGAAGCATCTGAAAATTGAATTTCCGTTCAAACTGTGTCGTCACAATTGCAAGAATTGCCAATCCACAAATAAATAATATATTTATTATTTTTATTATAACTATTATGATTATTATATTTCTATTATTATTATTTATTATTATCATTATATTTTTACATTTTATTAAAAAAAAATAAAGGAAGACTTAAAAAAAATATAAATATGATTTTATCGTACTTACAACTGATCAGTTGTCTAACCTGTTTTCGCAGCTTGAGTACACCCGCACTCTCGCTTCACTCTAACAATCAATCTTGGATTTTCATTGGCTGGCTGCTTTAGATTTTCATTGGCTGGCTGCTTTTGTAGATCCAAAACCCACGAAACCGCTTTTCAACTGCAAATTCAATCTGACAACCTATATATATATATATATATATATATATATATATATATATATATATATATATATATATATATATATATATATATATATATATATATATATATATATATATATATATATATATATATATATATATATATATATATATATATATATATATATATATATCAATGAAATCTAGGGTAAAAAGTTACAATGTTTCAGTTAACTATAAACCTTTAATCTGATAAATCTAAACGCTGTACATTAGCTATGTTTGAAATTTTTTTTTCATTTTTTTTGGCAAATCCAGAAGACAAGACAAAAGAGAATTCCACAAAACAGATGTGGCTGGCTAAGACGGAATCAGGCACCACAGTTGACAAGCATAGAGTTCCCTATGTATTTTCAGTACTCACATAATTTATGTGTAGACAATGCACCAGTTAATAATAATAACAATAATAATAATAATAATAATAATAATAATAATAATAATAATAATAATAATAATAATAATAATAATAATAAAATAATAATAATAATATAATAATAATAATTATAGTAATAATAATGATAATTTATTGAGTTTGCTGGCAACTTTCATTCTTTGAATTTTTCGTTTTCGGTGATTCCTTCTACTTCTTCCGTAAGGTTTTGCCCCCTTCCTATGTACACACACACACACGCACAAGCACACGCACGCACGCACACACACACAGATATATATATATATATATATATATATATATATATATATATATATATATATATATATATATATATATATATATATATATATATATATATATATATATATATATATATATATATATATATATATATATAGCATCAGCATCCGCGGAGCACCCTTACGAAAATTAACATCTGCATTCGCACATTCGAAAATTCAACATCTGCATCCGCAGTTGACAAAAAATTTGCATCTGCATCTGCAGTTGAAGAAAACTTTGAATCTTCATCTGCAGTTGAAGATAATTTTGCATCTGCATATGCAGTTAACGAAAATTAAAAAAAAAAAAAAAAGAGAAGAGAGAGAGAGAGAGAGAGAGAGAGAGAGAGAGAGAGAGAGAGAGAGAGAGAGAGAGAGAGAGAGAGAGAGAGAGAGAAAAGAGAGAGAGAGAGAGAGAGAGAGAGAGAGAGAGAGAGAGAGAGAGAGAGAGAGAGAGAGAGAGAGAGAGAGAGAGCAAAGCAACTTTGGACAAATTACAAGAAAAAAAATTTAAGAAATGTTCGAGTGAAGCTGAAAAACTTTAAAATCAGTTCTTTCTTTTCACATAATTAAAATAAAACAAATATTATTATTTCAAATAAGGGTTGTGCAAATTGTCATATTTTGTTTATTATTATTATTATTATTATTATTTACTTATTTATTGATTTTAATTTTAATAATGTACAAAAACAATTTAGAAAATAAATGTAAAATTACAAATCCTTGTAAACAGTTGGCTACCTTTCTGCCACATCGTTTTAGATGAAATTTTTATAGTACGAGGGCGCAGGCGCGGAGAAAGAGGGGGGGGGAACCGAGCAACATTAACTACAACCCTTACTTTCTTCTTAATAAACCTATTGACCAAAAAAAAAAAAAAAAGTTGGTATACAGCATTCTCTCTCTCTCTCTCTCTCTCTCTCACACACACACAACACACACACACATAACACACACACACACACACACACATATACATATATATATATATATATATATATATATATATATATATATATATATATATATATA
>SEYY01014579.1:35000-40000 GCA_009176605.1 Armadillidium nasatum | reverse complement strand
GTGTGTATGAGTGTGTTTGCGTGTGTATGAGTGTGTTTGCGTGTGTATGTGTGTGTATGAGTGTGTTTGCGTGTGTATGAGTGTATGACTGTGCATGAGTGTGTTTGCGTGTGTATGAGTGTGCATGTGTGTGTGCATGAGTGTGTTTGCGTGTGTATGAGTGTATGACTGTGCATGAGTGTGTGTGTGCGTGTGCATGAGTGTTTACGTGTGTATGACTGTGCATGAGTGTTTACGTGTGTATGACTGTGTGAGTGTGTACGTGAGTGTGCATGAGTGTGCTTGCGTGTCTGAGTGTGTATGAGTGTGCTTGCGTGTCTATAAGTGTGCATGAGTGTATGAGTGTGCATGAGTGTATGAGTGTGCATGAGTGTTTGCGTGTGCATGAGTGTGTGTATGAGTGTGCATGAGTGTGTGTGTGTGTGCATGAGTGTGTATGAGTGTGCATGAGTGTGTTTGCGTGTGTATGAGTGTCTATGAGTGTGCATGAGTGTGTTTGCGTGTGCATGAGTGTGTGTGTGTCCATGAGTATGCGTGTGTGCATGAGTATGTTTGTTTGTTTGTTTGTGAATTATTATTAATAACAAATAAGTAATAAAAAATAAATTTTTTGTAAATACGGCAGCCATTTTAAGATTATTATTATTATTATTATTATTATTATTATTATTATTATTATTATTATTATTATTATTATTATTATTATTATTATTATTATTATTATTATTATTATTATTATTATTATTAGTTATAAAATTTATTACGATATATATATATATATATATATATATATATATATATATATATATATATATATATATATATATATATATATATATATATATATATATATATATATATATATATATATATATATATATATATATCAGCTTGCACTTCTACATACTTACATATTTCAAAAACTACTGAACCTACCTACGTAAAAAAGGAAAACATTTTTGGAATCTTTGCCGAATTTTGTATGAGAAAATTATAAAATATTTGAAAATATATTTAAAAAAATAAATTTTAAAAACTGATTTTGTACGACAATTGATGAACTAAAAAACTTAATTTTGGTGCTATACAGAACATTTGGTGCTATACCGTACACCCCAACCCGTGAGTGATGATATTGTCAACTACTTTTTCTGTCGACGATTTGGGGCATTTCCCCTTTTTTCCAATTTCGAAAAAAAAATTAAAAAAAATAATATATATATATATATATATATATATATATATATATATATATATATATATATATATATATATATATATATATATATATATATATATATATATATATATATATATATATATATATATATATATATATATATATATCGTAATAAGCACATTTGGTCAACGAGCGGTGTAGTGTCTACCGGTTGGTTTCTTTCTCATAAGGATAACCACCTCTATGAAAAACCCTCTTCTGATACTTAGCAAATTCTTCTACACCTTTAATGAATGCTGCTGCTGCTGCTACTACTATTACTGGCCTTCCTCCATCTCATATTCCTACATCAAGTGTTCCTCAGCAACCTTAGACAGAGCAGTGCTTCTCAAACTCAGTCTCGCAAGTTATCACCTCTTCCAGCAAATACTTCCCTCCCCCCCAAGAAAGGACCTCCTGATGTTGCTGCTGCAGTACAGGAAAGCCAAGCTTAACGTGGTGGTTACTGCCTCATTCTGGCGGCAGTACATTAACTAATATCAGAAATAATGACTCTTGCACAGTGCCAAAACCTTCAAGAGATCATGATGATACTAAATCTGAAGTAGTTGGCTTATCTTGCTTTAACCAACCCTCATTTGAAAGGGACATTTCCCTATTATAATACAAGAAGAGAACCACCAGTTCGATTTTTGCAAAGATTTACTCAACTGCCTGATGACAGATGCGCCCTCGTGTTGCCCGTATCTCCTCCCTCCCTTCCCCATTAAATTGAATTGGACTCTTATCATAATACAAATTTAAACACCACCTTACCTCAACAAGATGCTCATTTTGATGAGGATGCTCTGCGGATGCCATCGCCCACAGTATAAATGTCTTCGGAATTTAAAACAATTTTTTTTTTTTTTTTTTTTTTTTTTTTTTTTTTTTTTTTTTTTTTTTTGCACGTACTGAAGAACACTTCCACTCTCTCCACAAGTTTCTCGCAATCTAATTTCTTCGAAATTCACAGCTTCTTCCGTGGAAAGAGTTGACAGTTTTTTCAATATTACATTACTTTTAAAATGATTTCCAAATCTTTAGTTTAGTTTCTTTGTAATTTTTATATAATAATAATAATAATAATAATAATAATAATAATAATAATAAAATAATAATAACAATAAAATAATAATAATTATAATAATAATAAAAATAATAATAATTTAATAAGAGTTTGCTGGCAACTTCAATACTTGAATTTTTTCTTCTCTATATTCCTTTTATTACTTCTTCTGTAAAGTTTTCCACCTTCCTATGTACACACACACACACACACACACACACATACACATACCTCTCTCTCTCTCTCTCTCTCTATATATATATATATATATATATATATATATATATATATATATATATATATATATATATATATATATATATATATATATATATATATATATATATATTATTTCTCCTCCGGTAGGCAAACGCCAAAGGCCAAAGGCCTACTAATGTTCCACCAGAGTTAGGGGGAAAGTCTGGTAGATATTAGATAAAATTAGATAAAATTACATTTTAGTTTTTTAAGGAAATAAAATAAAGACAAATTTAAAAGTTTGAAATTGGCAATATATATATATATATATATATATATATATATATATATATATATATATATATATATATATATATATATATATATATATATATATATATATATTTTACATGAAAATGGCAGACCTGTATTCGTATTTATAAGAAAATACCGTACTCAAAAAAAATAAAAAATAAAACGGCGAGGGAGGAATTAAGGAGGTAGGTAAGGAGAGAGGGAGGGAGCAAAAAAAATTGTGTATTTTTATTGTAAGTACTATGAAATTCAAGATCTGCATCTGCCTTTGGAAAAATCAACATCTGCATCGGCATTTGTAAAATTCAACATCTGCATTTTAAAAAATTCAACATCTGCATTTACAAAGTTAAATATCTGCATCTTGAAAATTGAAGATGGTAAATTCTTTTACATGAATTTATTTATTTGAAGTGAAGTGAGAAAAGAAGTAAGTATAAATTGAGGAGAGGAGAGGAGAGGGGAGAGTGCCCGATGGGGGATACAGGTTGAGAAAGTAAGAAATAGTTGTTGTTGTTGTTAATTTTGGTCTATTCCCCCTCCCTCTCTCCCTGCCTGCCACATTCATACTAACAAAAAAAAATTGTGATAGAAGTACTTACTCTCGTATCGAAGCAAAGAGTTGCCAGCAGCCATCGTTGGAGCAAAAGCATTTACATCATTAATTTTTGATATTGTCAGTTCACTCTCTAATAATAAATAAATAAATAAATAAATAAATAAGTAATAATAATAAAAATTATAATAATAATAATAATAATAATAATAATATCAAAAATAATAACATTAATAATCATATGGCTTCTGGCAACGACTAAAATTCAAACTTTCTTCTTCTGTTATGGCATTGCTCTCTCTCTCTCTCTCTCTCTCTCTCTCTCTCTCTCTCTCTCTCTCTCACACTCTCTCATATATATATATATATATATATATATATATATATATATATATATATATATATATATATATATATATATATATATATATATATATATATATATATATATATATATATATATATAATGTATTGTGTGTGTGTGGGTATTTGGCTTACAGTGGCTCAAACGGTAGAGTAACGTGCTTGAAGACAGTTCAATCCCACTTGTGAAAATACTACGTAGAATAGTTCATCTCCTCGAATAGGAGATATGAACTTTTTATGAACCCCTCACCCCCCCAAAAATAATAATAATAAAAATTTCTTTTCTTGCTGCTGCTCTGAGAGCCGGCGCGCGCGCACACACACACACACACACACACACATATATATATATATATATATATATATATATATATATATATATATATATATATATATATATATATATATATATATATATATATATATATGGTCAGACTTCAGTTTGAGCTAGCTACATATTTAAAAAAACTACTTAACGTACGTAAAAAAGAATTATATTTTTAGAATCCTTGTCGAATTTCAATTAGGAAAACTAAAATATTTGCAAATAAAAAAATTGATTGTGTACGATAACTGATGACGTAACAAACTTAAATTTGGTGTTATACCTAAGATTTGACTACGGGAGGGATCTGCCCCGATACTCCCCGCCCACCCCGTGAATGATGATAATATTGTAGACAAATTTTAATGTCGACGATTTGGGGTATTTCATAATTTTTCCAAATTCGAAAAAATTGAAAAAAAACGGACATTGCCGGACGTACGATTCTCGCGAGAGTTAAAAATAAGTAAACTTTACTTATATAAACTTTATTATTATAAGAATTTATTTTTTATTTCCCATTTTTTCCTACCTGAAATTCGACAAGGATTCCAAAAATATAATTCTTTTTTACGTACGTTAAGTAGTTTTTTAAATACGTAGCTATCTCAAACTGAAGTCTGGCCTATATATATATATATATATATATATATATATATATATATATATATATATATATATATATATATATATATATATATATATATATATATATATATATATATATATATATATATATATATAGGCTTAGGTGGAGATTGTTTCTGAGTTTCGATATTTTTTATATCGATATTTTTTTATGTCGATATTTAAGTTTAATCGATATTTTCATACCTATACTTAGCCCTAGGCTACTATGTCGTGCAAACGTTCTTGTGTACGTTAGGTCTCTTTTACGGCAAATTCTTGTGTAGGTTAGGCCTCTTTTTACGGCAATTTCGGTAGTTCAGGT
>SEYY01014579.1:10000-25000 GCA_009176605.1 Armadillidium nasatum | reverse complement strand
ATATATATATATATATATATATATATATATATTTCTTTTTCTTTTTTTTTTTTTTTTTTTTACAGAACGCCACCACTCACGGACAGAGCCCTTTTCAAGGAGGGGGCACACACACATGCACAAAGCTCATTCAAACACACACACACACACACACACCTAACGCACAGCCCTTAGCTGGGCGCAGACGGAAGCTTTGAAGAGTGGAAGACTAAATAAATACAGGAGGAAAAATAAATGATGGTAGAGAGTTCCACAGAAAAGAGGTGGCTGGAAAGAAGGAGGTACCACAACGGGCTAGCCTGGGATTTCCTACGTCCACACAAAATTGGTGCGAAAGCAGGGCACCCACCCCTTGTGCAACGAGGACGACGCAACAGTGGAGGAATGCGAGAGGCCAATTCCCTCGAGCACCTGCCATTGTAGTACCTGTAGAAAAGAGATGGCGCTCCAACGTCACGTCGCAGAGGGTCATATATATATATATATATATATATATATATATATATATATATATATATATATATATATATATATATATATATATATATATATATATATATATATATATATATATATATATATATATATATATATATATATATATATATATATATATATATATATATATATATATATATATATATATATATATATATATATATATATATATATATATATATATATATATATATATATATGTTAATTTTTTTTTTTAAACATTTGATGCAAGAAGAAGGTGGAGCATCATCCCTATTTTAAAAAGTGTTTGCAAATATTCTTCGTCTAGCAACGTTTTTAATTCCAAAAAATTTCTCCTTGTATTAAATTGTAAGCATATTAATGTTTTCACTTTATTTAAGCACTGAAGGAACGAAGGGCATTTGCAATATCATCTTATAAAACCAGCCAACGAAAATTTAAGAGTGAGGCAAGAGTGCGCTTGCACTGAAATATGAGAGATCAGGGTGGAAAACCCATGCGTTACAAGCAGAATAAAATCATTTTTATATTTGTTTTTAGTGTTCTTCCTTTATTTTTTTTTAAATAAAATGTAAATACATAATAATAATAATAATAAATACTAATAATAATAAAATACTCGTAATAGTAATAATAAAAATAATAAATATATTATTTATTTGTGGATTGGCAATTCTGTCAGCGAGGCGACCAACACAGTTTGAACGTAAAAAATTTATTTTTCTTCATATGCTTTCACTTAATTTATCTCCTCTAATTATTCCCTCTTTCAATTCAATTTGAAACACCTTTATATATATATATATATATATATATATATATATATATATATATATATATATATATATATATATATATATATATATATATATATATATATATATATATATATATATATATATATATATATATATATATATTTTACCATACTCCTGTAGGTGCCAGCACCTGTCAGCTGTCTCGAACAAGACATGAGTTTCTTGAGCAAGGCAAGGCAATCAGTGTGGCTTGCTAGGCCTACAGATGATATAGCATGTTGGAGTGAGGATGGGAGTAAAGTGAGAGATGTGATAAGTTTTGCGAATAGGCTCAGAGAAGCAGGTGTACAGAAAAGACGGAGATCATGGAAGTAGGCAGACAGAGAGGTGGGAGGGGAGGAGTTGAGGGTATTAATTGATGGAATTGAGATAAAGAAAGTGGAGAGATTCAAATATTTGGGTGGTATATTCGGAAAAGATGGAGGGAATAAGCAAGAAATCAGAAATAAGGTAGCTAGCTCAATTCGGAGGAGCTGTAAGAGCTGTGTATCCCATACTGAAAATAAACAAAGGAGAGTGGAGGTGAAAAAAGTGATTTTTGAAAATGTGCTAACGCCGATACTACTTTATGGAGCGGAGACATGGAGTATGACGGGAAGAGAGGAGAGTAGGATACGGTCGGCGGAGATGTATGTATTAAGAACAATAATAGGAAAGACAAGGAGAGACAGATTGAGAAACGAAAGAATAAGAGAAGAGGTCGGTGTGAAAGCTATGCTGAATAAAATGGACGCAGCCAGATTGAGATGGTGGGGACACTTGGAGAGGATGGAGGAGGGGAGAGTAGCCAAGAGGAGGTGGGAGTGGAGGCCGACAGGAGTAAGACCGAAAGGAAGACCTAGGAAGAGATGGAAGGACTCAGTGGAAGAATCTTTGAGAAGACACGAAATGCCGTCTATGCAAGAACTGATGGAAGAGAGAGTGTTAGAAGACAGGAGAGAATGGAGAAGAGTGCTGGCCCCGCTGACAGGGTCTTAGACCCTTCCTGGGAGCGGTTATAATAATATATATATATATATATATATATATATATATATATATATATATATATATATATATATATATATATATATATATATATATATATGTGTGTGTGTGTGTGTGTGTGTGTGTGTGCTTGTGTGTGTACATTAGGTGGTAAGCTTTTGAATGAAAATTGAACGACCTGTATTCATATTATAAAAAAATACCGTACTCCAGCCCGATAAAAAAAAAATTTAGGGAGGGAGGGAGTGAGGGAGGAAGGAAGGAGGTAGATAGAGAGGGGAAGGGAGAGGAAGGGAGGAAGAAAAGTATATTTTTATTGTAGGTGCTATGAAATAAATAGGAGAATCAAGCCGAAATCCTGCTCCTCCCTAAGTAAGACATGTGCTTTGTAATAGAGAGAGAGAGAGAGAGAGAGAGAGAGAGAGAGAGAGAGAGAGAGAGAGAGAGAGAGAGAGAGAGAGAGAGAGAGAGAGAGAGAGAGAGAGAGAGAATTGTTTTTTTTTAAGATAGTACAAAAGAGTATATAATATGGTTTTGTTTTTGTTTTTTCTCGTGTGCTCCCCCTCTGTATATATGAAAGCTTGTGCCTCTACTAAAAAATTTGCAGTTGCTTCGAAGGCTTCCTGGAGTCAATCTCACTCTCGCTTTTTCTCGGGTTGCCAAATTAATTACATTTTACATTAGTTTCTAAATATATATATATATATATATATATATATATATATATATATATATATATATATATATATATATATATATATATATATATATATATATATATATATATATATATATATATATATATATATATATATATATATATTTTTTTTTTTATTTCTCCTCTGGTGGGCAAAGGCCAGAGGCCTACCATTGTTCCACCAGAGTTGGGAGGAAAGTCAGAAACATGGTCAAATTAAAGGCCGACATGACCTGATACACGGCGTTTAAAGGTGCTTAAGTCATAGGTAGTTTGGAAAATAGATGAAGGAAGTGTGTTCCAGACTTTACCAGTAGAGTATATGTAAGACTGAGCATAGCGGTTAAGTCTGGGGTCGGAGAGTTGGACAGAGAAAGGAGGAGAATGTGTAGAAAGGCGTGTCGCACGAGCTCTTCTCAATGGAGGAGGTATGCAACGAGAGAGTTCAGAAGAGCAGTGTCCGTTGTAATAGCGATAGTAAAGAGAGAGTGACGCAACAATTCGACTCGCAGAAAGAGATTGTAGAGAGTTAGTAAGAGCAGGAGAGTTGATGAGACGAAATGCCTTTGACTCCACCTTCTCTAAGAGAGCTGTATGTGTGGAACCACCCCAGATGTGCGAAGCATACTCCATACAGGGACGAACAACACCCCTATACAGAGCAAGCAACTGGGGTGGCGTGAAGAAATTCTGAAGGCGCCTCAGAACACCAAACCTCTTAGAAGCTTGTTTAGAAAGAGAAGTAATGTGATCTTTCCATTTTCTTTTTTACTTTAGTTTATCGTTTAATATCATTTTCTCTTATTAAATAGTAAACTAAAGTAAAAGACAAAATGAAACTAAGGGAAACGAAAGTAAAATTAGATATATATATATATATATATATATATATATATATATATATATATATATATATATATATATATATATATATATATATATATATATATATATATATATATATATATATATATATATATATATATATATATATATATATATATATATATATATATATATATATATATATATATATATATATATATATATATATATATATATATATTCTAATTTTACTTTCGTTGCTCTTAGTTTTATTTTCTCTTTTACTTTCGTTTACCATTTAATTCCATTTAATAAAAGAAAATGATATTAAACGATAAACTAAAGTAAAAAAGAAAATGGAATTAATGAAAAACCTATTCATCTTATCCTATTTTATGGGAATGATATGAAGCGATATCAAAGTTTTCCTTATAAACTTTGGCGATATTCTCCAGACAGAACTGAGACTGAAAGACATGAAGTGGTGAAGAATTTGTCAGATGATATCAGAAAGGAATTAGGGCTTGAAAAATTTGCATTTGTGTTATTAAAAAAAGGGAGATGAGCGGATGCTGAAAACATTATTATTTATGACGCTGTGATAAAAATAATTAGAACCGGAAGTTGCATACAAATATTTAGGCATATAGGAATCAGAAGCAACAGTGAACGAAATAATTAAGAAGGAAAGAATACGTAGAGAGACTGAAAGTAATTCTAAAAACTGAATTAAACCCAAAAACAAAATTGAGGTTATCAAGGTACTTGCTATACCACTGTACCAACATACGCGGATTCGGAATTATTGATTGGTTTCAATTGGTTTTTTTTTTTTTTTTTTTTTTTTTTTTTTTTGTAATTGATATTAATATAAGGCTTTTCTCTCTCTCTCTCTCTCTCTCTCTCTCTCTGCCCCCAATCCTATCCCTTCCTCCCCCTACATAAATAAAAATAATTACTAAATCATAGGACCTATATATATATATATATATATATATATATATATATATATATATATATATATATATATATATATATATATATATATATATATATATATATATATATATATATATATATATATATATATTTAAAGTTTCCTATATGAGGGATTCTCCCAGTCCCAACGAATGGACTGCCACCAATTTAAAAGATTGTGGTATCAACACTAATCTTTCCTAATATAATATTTTGACATAGTTAAACGGTTCAATTCTCAAATAAAATAATGGCAAAGGATAAAGGAATGGTAGAGATTGTTAAAGAATATTTAATAAATAGTACTATAAAATATTTGCAAGGTAGCGTCAATGAATAAACAACAGAGGTAATGTCGCCGAACATCAGCTATGGTAGCGTCCATAAACATCTCAGTCTCTTAGGAGAAGTTACGATAAGTTCAACAACAATATGGGTCTATATTAGATATAAAGTTATTAATACACACCACTATATAAATATTTACGAAGTAATTAACCCTGATTTAGACACGAATCTTTTTTTCAAAATTTCTTTCGATTCCCTTGAATAAGGAGTCCCGGATGTCGGAGTCGAAAGCTCGGGTTTTTTAATAGTAATAATGTTTTCCTTCGGTTTTTAGTTCTTGTTACTCTCGTTTTAATTCTTTTACTTTTTAGTATTTTATTCATAATCACATATGGGTCTATAAATAGCATCAGCTGGACATCGTAATTCAGAAATGTTGTCCTCATGGTGTAACTTAAGGAATTTTCAACCACTGTCTTCTAATGAACAACAGGTTTCTAAAACCTTCTAAGATCTATACAATTTGTCTTCTCATGAACACAGATCAAATCTCTATAATATAGTGGATCATTCTTCGCTTTATAGTCAAAGAATTTCTCGGGTCTAACGACCAAGAGTTCCAATGATCTTGTTCTTTATAGATCTATCTCGAAGTGTGATCCTAAGTTCTGTCCAAATATCTGATCGTGGAAAAATGTCTCCTTATTGTAACCATCTTCCTCCTTTTATAGCCGAATAAAAAAAAGGCATCGTACGTCCGTCAGTTTACGACTTATCGTACATCAAATATTATAAAAATAACTGATAAATTTGTGAAGCAACATGATAAATTTAAATAAAGGAGTATATATATATATATATATATATATATATATATATATATATATATATATATATATATATATATATATATATATATATATATATATATATATATATATATATATATATATATATATATATATATATATATATATATATATATATATATATATATATATATATATATATATATATATATATATATATATATATATATATATATATATATATATCGTAGTGATTCAGTTTTTTATTTATATTTTATTTGTAACAGATGACACTTCAAGTACGACTTCGAATTCACAGAGGGTAAGTAAAGAATAATTTTTAACATTATTGAAATACCTTATATATATATATATATATATATATATATATATATATATATATATATATATATATATATATATATATATATATATATATATATATATATATATATATATATATATATATATATATATATATATATATATATATATATATATATATATATATATATATATATATATATATATATATATATATATATATATATATATATATATATATATATATATATATATATATATATATATATATATATATATATATATATATATATATATATATATATATATATATATATATATATATATATATATATATATATATATATATATATATATATATATATAGGGTGAAAGCGAAGCAGGTGACATGATTGAGAATGATTTTCATGAGGTGGAGCTGCACCGAAGTAGTCGAGGGTTCGGGTTTAGTATAAGAGGTGGAAAGGAATTTCACAACATGCCCCTCTTTGTTTTACGTATTGCCGAAAATGGCCCGGCGGCGGAAGACGGAAAACTCAAGGCCAGTTATATATATATATATATATATATATATATATATATATATATATATATATATATATATATATATATATATATATATATATATATATATATATATATATATATATATATATATATATATATATATATATATATATATATATATGATTAATTTGTAGAAACCCTTATACGATTTTCCAGTAGTTACCTGATTGTTCAGCAGAACATACCAAATTATTCACGATACTTACCTAATTATGGTATGGTATTTAATCCCTTCCTACTTAACTTACATAAATAAATAAAAAAGTACTAAATCAAATGACCTCTTTCTATATATATATATATATATATATATATATATATATATATATATATATATATATATATATATATATATATATATATATATATATATATATATATATATTACAGATCGCCACCACTCAAGGGCAGAGCCCTTTTCAAGGAGAGAGCACTCACAAAGGAAGAAAACTCACCTTAACGCACAGACGGATGCCTTGAAGAGTGAAAAATTAAATGCTGAAGGAAAAATAGATGATGGTAAAGAGTTCCACAGAATAGAGGTGGCTGGAAAGGAGGAGGCACCACAACGGGCTAGCCTGGGGTTTCCCATATCCACACAAAATTGGTGCGTAAGCAGGGCACTCCTTTGCAACGAGGACGACTCAACGGTGGAGGAATGCGAGAGGCTAATTCCCTTGAGCACCTGCCATTGTAGTACCTATAGAAATGATAGTGCGCCAATGTCCTGTCACAGAGGTAGGGGGTTAAGAGAGTTTGAAAGTAGGGAACAGTTTATTAATCTTTTAGTTTTAGACTCAACCCTATCCAGAAATGAGGAGGAGCCGGAGCGCCCCCAGATGTGAGAACAGGGCGGATAAGACTCTTATATATTTGGAGTAACTGCTCAGTAAAAAAATTCTTACAACCTGAACAGAACTTCCAGCTTCTCAGAGGCCGCTTTAGCAACCATTGTGATATGTAGTTTACTAGACAGTTTATTTTTTATGTTTAGACAAAGAATGTTACTGTTATTGACTTGGTAGAACCATCGAAAAAGATAGGATAGTTGGGAGGTATTTTTGACAGGGAGATGTGAAGAAGTTGAGTTTTAAAGAGTTGAATTTCGCAATGTTGCTATGACCCCACCGGGAAATCCCATCCAGATCTGCATGAATAGATTCGGAAAGTTGAAGACGAGAAGCAAAAGCAAAAGAGGGAGCAGATTTGAAATACTGGTGATCTGAGAGAAGAGAATGAGACTCCAAATGATCCAGGAAATGGAAGTTGAGGAGAGTTTCAAAAATTTTAGACAGAACACAAGTGAGAGCTATAGGTCGATAGAAGAGTCAGAGCGGCTACCTTATTTTCGGGATCGGCTGAACAAAAGCACGCTTCCAGCATTGAGGAAAAGTATTAGTATTAAGGGATAGAGAGTAGAGTTGAAGGAGAACAGGGGCCAACTCGGAAGCACACTCCCTCAGAACACGAGTGGGAATGCCATTCGGGCCATTAGCCTTTCTGACGTTCATAGATTTCAGGATCCCATGCACCCGATCATGAGTAATTACAGGTAGAGACATGGGATACCTGAGAGGAGAAGGAGTAGGAGGAGGGATGCCTGAATCGAGCAGGGTGGAATTAAATGAGAAAAGGAGGCCGAAGAGATTAGTCTTTTCAGAGGGAGTATTAGCTACAGACCCATCAGAGCGAATAAGAGGAGGAAAGGCAGATTTGCAGAAGTTATTTGAGATATTTTTGACGAGTCCAGAAATTTTTATCAATAGGAGAGCCATGGAGGTCAGCTCATTTCCTTTTTGTGAAAGTACATCCCTGCAACGATTCCGAGCTGAAAATTATGAAGCCATTTTATAGGTTTCTTTGTTTGTGGACTTACTTTATTATTTTTGTTGTTAATTTAGATTGGTTTCTCCTTACAGGTTGGTGATCAACTAATAGAAATTAAGAGGGTCAGTACCAAAAACATGACGCACGCCGAAGCGATAGAGTTAATTAAACAATGCGGCTCGACGGTGACATTGCTGGTTAAACGAGGGGGAAAAATCCCAACACATTTTGGTAAGTAGGAACAATTAAATGATTGTACTCATCACGGCATTCTACTTTCACCTTCACATTTCGTCCATCCATTCAAAGATTTTATGATGCTTATCATTCTTTGTACATCTACAAACTCTTCGATAATCTTGTTTGTCTAAATCATATTTATTCAAATAGTCAAATTATTTTATATTCCTTTTTCTTTGCTTAACAGCTTTATCTTTTCCTTCTACTGTCCTCATTAAACTAATCCTTTATATAACTATTGTTTTCCTTCCCTTCACTCACTCTTAGAACCTTCTGACACGTTTCTTCCATACCATCTGTGTTATCAAGATGAAATCTTAAATTTTAGTGTCTTAACACACACACACACACATACACATACCCAACTTCATACCCAATTAATCTCCGATGTATGTAATCGACAAAATTAGATCACTCATCTTGTACCTACCGAAATAATTTTAAAACTAAATTTCCGTTGTCTTCCATTATATCATTTATATTCAGCTTCCTCTTAGTCCTTATGGGGATGGAAAAAAGTATTCCTACTCATTCATGAAGAAGGCACTATGTTGTTGTTATTTTTTTTAGTGTTATAGGACCTACTGTATATTGTAAAATAAAGAATAATTAATTGTAAAATATGTATGTATAATTTGTGTTATTGTTTATTTTCAGATCCCTTGAGTCCAGTGAATCCAAATAATTTAGGATCTCCCGTGGGACCACCCCCTCCTGGAACCCACATTCGTTCTACTGCCACACTGCCCTCTGGATCCCCATCTAACACTAGTTACCCTTCTAACTCTGGCCCTATGGGTCATTATGGTTATTCCGCCCCACCACCCATAGTCCCTCCTTCGTCTTCCTACACTTCTTCTACCTATCCCATTCCAGGGACAGGAAGAGTTCCCCCACAACCTCTTCATTCATCTCCCGCTTCTCAGTATCCTTCCCCTCAATATCCCCTCCCTCATGTATCAAATGGACCCATAGGGCAGTCATCCCCGAGAGTTTCTGGCCCCAGTGACAGCTATTACTGGAACCGGCCAGGGTAATCAAAAAGTATTTTAATTTTAGGGTTTTAAAATTTAGTACAATTTAATATTCTGTGACTTAAAAAAAGTGCCTTAGTTTTTAAACGCAGCCATCCGATAAATGTCTTCTTCGCCTCCTCTAATAGGAGACGCTGAAGAAGAATACGCCTTCTCTATCGTTTGAACACAATATCTATTTATGAAGCATTTGTAATTATTGTTTTTAAACTCATTCTCAAATTCAATTTTATTATTTTTATCGTCGTAGGCTTATCATAATTTTTATTTCTTTATCATTATATTTGTGCTCAATAAAATATGTTAAAAGATATTATTATTATTTTTATTATTATTATTATTATTATCAATATTATTATTATTATTAAATGACATTTGTAAATAGATCTTTTTATGTTGCATATAGTTTAAATTTTTGACTTTTTGGTAAGTTGTAAAAAGCGCGTCGTCGTCATTTTCGTTCATATTTTTATATATATAAATAAAAATTTAAAATGTATACAATTGCCTGTTATATTCTTCTACATACCATATATTTTTATGAAGGAAAAAAACTTTTGTAATTTATGATTTGTTAATAAACTTTTTGATTCTTATTTTTTTTTTTTTTTTTTTTTTTTTGTAATTGATATTAATATAAGGCTTCTCTCTCTCTCTCATAAGGTTAGTGTAGTGTAGAAGGTCTTAGATTTAAATATAAGTTGTGTAAAGGGAATTTACTCCCGTAACGTCTTGTGAGGGTGTGGATTGAAGTATAGGAGAGAAAATATTTTTTACTTACTATTATAATCCTTATAAATAATATGGAGAAGTAATGTCGTCTTGTCCTGCACTTTGTCGTCGTATATGAAACAGAAAAATAAGGTATTCTTGGTTCTGGAGGGTGCTGTCTATAAACTAATTTAGTTTGAACAATATTCAAGGTATATGGAATTTCAGATCAGAAAATCTTAATTTAGCCCAGGCATACTTCTTGAAAAATAGGCCGAACCACCCCACACCACTTAGTAACAAGGAATTTTTTGAATCCGTTTTATATGGGTATGAAGAGGTAATTGTTAAAATTTCCATAATTTCCGTGAGGGGGTGAAAGTTTTCCAAAAGGGTGGCGGTGGGGGAACTTAGTAAACACTCGTTCATTTCTTGACCTAGAAACCTGAAACCCAAACGCCTAATTGTCCACAATATTTATACCTTAATAAGAAAGGGTATCTCCTTTAGTTTATTGACAAAATTTTGAAAGTTCAACATTACCGATAGAAATAATTACAAAATATTATCCAAATAAAACATTTGTAGAAATTAATGTAGTTTATAAGGCAGTTTTATTTTTGTCTCTAACGACCAACAGCAGAGAACTATCCAGTTTTGAAAGAAGCTCGGTAGCAGTTAGAGTCGGACGAGTTGAGAGCGGCTGGCGCGGATAAGTCTCGTTGTAGTAGAAACCTACTGGGTAGAAAGTTTGTTTTTAATCAAGTTGATGGAATATTTCGTTATAGGTTTATTTTATGATAATTTATGTAATAATGAATAATACAAATAAGTAGAATTTTTAATAGGGATAGAAGTAATGGTATAATAGTGGTAATATTAGGAACAGCATTTTGGAAAATTTTGAAAAACAAAAATAAAATAATGAAGAAAACTACAAGAATATAAAGAATTTAAAACAATTCTAAGTCTAGGGTATGGATCAAATAGCTAGAAAAAGGGAAATAGTACAAAGAAATCTAGGAAATAGACTAGAAAAACCGATAATAATAACAAGAAAGAAATAAAACAAACAGAAAATAAATCGAATTCAACATCAGGTCAGAATTGAGGCTTGCTTAGTTAAAACGCTCAAGAAATTGTGAAGAATGGATAAATTAAGGAAAGAAATAAATCAAACATGGATATTTTGTTCTTGAATCCGATAAACAATATAAAAAAGATGAAAATCTATAAGAAATAAAAGTTAAGATATTGAAAATGCAAATGGCGGCGGCCATGCGAAAAGTAAGCAAAAGGAACACTCTGGAAAGGCGTCAGAAAGTAAAAGGAAAAGAGATTTTCTTACAAATACTAAGGAAAAATGCGAAAAAATAGCAACTCTCTAGGATGTCAGAATTCAATCTGGCAGTTTTGAAACCAGTCAAGTCAATCTCTGATTATGAGTCAATATGCTCTCGGCTCCATCTAGAAAGTTTAGTATAAAAGTTTATCAAGCTATATCATTTTAAAAGTGGATTTATATTCTCCAAGTGAGAATATTTATATTTTTAGGTGCCTTATTAAAAACATAACACATTTTGTTAAGAAATTTAAATTAATTTTGATAAAACCCTTCCAGTTACAGAACTCTGTGAAGTAATTTAAATTAATTTTGATAAAACCGAACCAGTTTTCTTCTTCGGGACATGTCTGTTCTTAAGCATGAGGTATAATTGTCTCACTTCTTTTGAAAAACAGTTTATTCTTTCTTCTATTTTCCCTCCCGTTGGTACTCACAGTAATCCCCAGATATTTAAACCTTTCCACCTCTCTTATTGATGAAGATCGCGAGGAGGTTAAAATCAAACTTCAAATTCGATGTCAAGCTAATCGCAATCTTATCTCCTCAGTGCTCTATGTAACATCTCTCTATCGCTACTCACTACTGCCACATCGTCTGCAAACCCCATCGTCGTCATTCCCAAATTCTCAACTTCATCCACCTCTCGCATACACTTATCCATGCACAAGATTAACAAAAGGAGGGACACGACCCCACCCTATCCAAAAATAAAAAATGTCCGGATCCCCTTAGGAAGAAATATTTTATGAAAAGTATAAACTTTGATTAAGGCTAAAAACTAAAGTTTCTTTTGTGTTTTTAAAGAAATAGAGCAAAGACGTTACTTAAAATTTATGAAAGTTAAAACAAAGATTTTAATAGGAAAACTTACAAAAACAATATAAATACTACATAAACAAATAAAATTCTACAATATTGCCTTTGAAGTTAAATAAAAGAACAAAAATCGTCATGCATTTTTTCAAAACCAGTTTTAACGTGGGTTTTTCACCCTGGGATTTCATATACAATGCAAAAAAAAACGTAAGAAAAGTTAAAAATTACCACCCAATTTCTTCTTCTTTAAATGCGTAAGTATGTGCTTTTTTAAGTTTCTTTTCCTATTACTTCCATAGGAACAGTGAGAACATTTAAATAATTTTACGTTTGTGTGTGTATTAAGCATGTGTGTTTTTAGGTCTCTTTTATAATTACATTCATGGGAGCAGTAAGAACATTTAAATAATTTTACGTTTGAGTGTGTAAGCATGTGTGCTTTTAAATTATCTTTCCGATTACATTCATAAAAACAGTAAGAACATTTAAATAATTTTATATATTTTCATGATTTAACAAATGGATTTTTAACTGCCCTTTTTGGTTACATTCATAGGAACACTTTGAACATTTAAATAACTTTAAATTTCTATGTGTAAGCATGTGTGTGACTTTTTAAGTTTGTTCTCCAATTACATTCATAGCTGCAGTGAGAACATTTAAATAACTATATTTTCACGATTTAACAAATGAATTTTTAAGTATCTTTTATCGTTACATTCATAGGTAGACTCAGAACATTTAAATAACTTTTCGACATTTCCATGTATAAGCATGTGTCTTTTTAAGCTTCCTTTACGATTGCATTCATAGGAGCACTCTGAACACTTAAACAATTTTGTATTGCTGCTGTGAATTAACAAATGCTGCTGTTTTAACAAAGATTTAGAATTACATTCAAAACTGCAATTGTCACATTTAAACTTCCTTTTTTCATGTGTCTTTAAATGGCTTTTCAACTTATCTTTGCTTTTAAAACTAAAATTACAAAATCTGCAACTCAGGTTTTCCAGATGACTTTCTTCAAGGCTTTGATCACGTGTTACTGACGATTGGGGTCTTCTGCTTTTTGAAGTACTTTTCATTTTGGAACCTTTTTCTGCCTCCCTCACAAACATCACCAAGTAGTGTCTGTACAAAAGAATAAAAAAATTAAATGTATTCAGCATAAACTTTATGTGCTTTACAAAAATACTTATTAAATGTAAAAAAATTAGTTTGAAAAATTTCTTTAAATGTCAACAAATTTTAACAGTTACAATGGTGAAAAGCAAATCTACGTTTGTAACTGTACAATTATTATTATTATTATTTTAACTCTACAATTATTATCTCTTTCTTTCTCTACAGTTAGAGAGAGAAGAAATTGCTTCCATGGCGCAAGTGATAATAAATCAGTCTACTAACAAGGGTGCAATAGTTCAATTCCTACAGAGAAACTTTATACTGTATTCTTCGACTATGGGCAAAAGGATCTAAATAGAAATAGAATAGAAAGATGAGGAAGTAGAAATATAATAATAATAATAAATATATGGAAAGCGCATAGATTTAGTAAAATTCTATCCTAAAATATTAGTAGCAAGAGACTAGGAATTTTATGTAGATGAAATTAAAAACGATCAGAGATACTGGCAACCAACCAGGAATTCACTCATTAATTTGTATGAATTACAGTTATATTAAAAAATAAATCAAATAATAATAATAAATCAAAATTTTCCTTTAATTCTACATCAGTCAACTTGTTGAGAAGAACCGAAGGAGACTTTGACATTACAATTTGTGCAGAGAATTCTTCTTCTTCTTCTTCTTCTGATTCAAATTGTGTCTCTGAACCTCCGTCATTTACTTTATCCAACAATGATTGAACATTTTTCAGGGTCTTAAATTTATATAAATCAAATTGACTCAATAATAATAATAATAATGAAGAAGTTTCCCCATTAAGAAGTTAATGACTGTTTATAAATTTGTTAAAAATTATCCACAAATTTGAATTGACAAACCTTTAATTAAGTTCTGAGAGAGAGCAAAATTTCTTCTCAACCATCATCTGATTTTCGGATTTTATGACATCATTGTTAACCAATTCTTCATCAAATATGGATTCTCTCAACTCTGATTTTATTATTGTCTTTTCATCTAATTTTTCATTTTTAATAGCTTCAGCTAACGTGAAACTAACTTCATTGCTGCTGGGAAAGATCTAAAATAAAAACAAAGGATATGATTAGCCCTTACCAGAATGTAA
>SEYY01014579.1:0-5000 GCA_009176605.1 Armadillidium nasatum | reverse complement strand
TATATATATATATATATATATATATATATATATATATATATATATATATATATATATATATATATATATATATATATATATATATATATATGGCAATGAAATCTAGGGTAAAAAGTTACAATGTTTCAGTTAATAAACGCTGTACATTAGCTACGTTTGAAATTTTTTTTCTTCTTTTTTTGGCAAATCCAGAAGAAAAGACAAAAGAGAATTCCACAAAACAGATGTGGCTGGCTAAGACGGAATCAGGCACCACAGTTGACAAGCATAGAGTTCCCTATGTATTTTCAGTACTCACAAAATTTATTTGTAGACAACGCACCAGTTAGTTACAATAATAATAATAATGACTAACGGGATGGATCATAAAGAAAACTTCTACAAGAGTAAACAATGATCATTTCAATTAAAAAAAAAATTTTTTATTGTGGCAATATATTATTTTTATCATTATTATTATTATTATTTAATAGAATAAAAATTAATATTAATACAACAATAAAATGAAGCAGCCAATCTAAATTACAAATTGTGGGATTAACAACAGATTTGAGTCATTCTTTCTCTGTTGGTTGTACAAAATCACAAATTTTGAATTTCACTTGTTAGTGAAAAAGTAAATTTCAATTTTTGACTCACACAAGTCTTATTAATGAGAAATATATTAATGACATACAGAATCCATGACCGCCCTGGAAACAGGAACTTAAAGACTTGACCAGTTTTTAAGGACAATCAAATTTAGGCAAGTTCATATCTGTAGCTGAGTCCAGCTATATTTTAACAATGTTTCAATAATCTTTTTAAAAGCTTGTAGTTTCTGCTCTTTCCAAACAAAAAGAAAAAATTTTTGAGATTTTTTAAATTCCCAACTACTACTAATTTCACTGTAAAAAAAGAAACTGATGCCTCCTTACCATTCCTCGACCTAAAGATCTCCAGAAGGAAGCATGAATATTCCTCAACCATATACAGAAAGACCTTCTCTCTAGGATTTAATTTCTTTAGTCATATTACTCTAACTTATAAATGCAATACTACTTTTTACAAAATTCGCACAACGGCCATACGTACAAGGCGCCAAGAAAAAAATTTTGCATTTGCATCCGCAGTTGACGAAATTTTTGCATCGGCATCCACAGTTGAAAATTTTGCACCTGCATCTGCAGTTGACGAAAACTTTGCATCTGCATCCGCAGTTGAAGAAATTCTTGTATTCGCATTCGCAGTGGATGAAAATTTTGCAAAAGGCTTAAATAGAAATATATACTAAAAATAATAATATAATAATAATAATAATAATAATAATAATTATAATAATGATAATAAATTATAATAATGATAATAATAATAATGGTAATCATATATATAATATATATATATATATATATATATATATATATATATATATATATATATATATATATATATATATATATATATATATATATATATATATATATATATATATATATATATATATATATGTGTGTGTGTGTGTGTGTGTGTACATTAGGTGTTAGGCTTTTGCATTAAAATTGGCAGAGCTGTGTTCGTATTTATAAGAAAATACCGTACTCAAAAAAAAAAAAAAATTAATTAAAATAAAAAACGGGGAGGGAAGAAGGAAGGAGGGAAGGAGGGAGGGAGGGAGGGAGAGAGGGAGGTAGCCAAAAAAATTGTGTATTTTTATTGTAAGTGCTATGAAATAAATATGCAAAGCAAGTCGAAACCCTACTCCTCCCAAGTAAGTACCTGTGTCATTGTAATATATATATATATATATATAGGAACCGACCGGGGCCCCGGCCCCGGCCCCGGCCAACCCCGGCCATTTTTACTGACCCCGGCCCCGGCCCCGGCCCCGGCCAAAAATCAGGGAAAACCGGGGTTGCCGGCCGGGGTTAAAATGGCAAATTATACTTAAAAAAAAATTTTTTTTTTTTTTTAAATTTTCATCCGATTCTGCTGAAACTTTCAGTTATATAGATTTTTTACCGGTAAGAAAAGTCCATTTCTAGCGTTTTTCCGAGTCTATTACGGTTAAAAAAAATTTTTTTTTTTTTTTTTTTTTTTTTTTTTTAAATTTTACCCTTTTTTAATTGAATGGTAGTGCCAAACCACTTTTTAGAATGAGCTGAAAATTGGATTATTTATTTAAAATTAAATGGGATACAAAAGTCTCTAATAGACTTTTGTTCCCATAGTTATAGGAAAAATGTTATATGCCAAAAACTGACCAACTATAGAAAAAAAAATTTTTTTTGAACTAAAAAAATCCACCTTTTCAGACAAAATTTAAAAAAAAAAAAAAAATACAACTATGACATTTCCTATTTTTGGTGTGTATAGAGGAGGGGTGGGGCTACAAATTCCTCTGTGTACTTTATTCGATGACATTCGTTGGTTTTGAGATATAGCCTTCAAAAAGGTTCATTTTTGGCCAAATTTCAAAATTCCCAAAGTTTGAGAGGCTATATCTCGCTTCAAACAAAAAGCATTTAAATATGCACTAAATAAATATTGTTGCCCTGCCCTCTTCTAAACAATATTCACAAATAAAAGAAAATAGTAGGTAGCGTTTTTTATAAATAATTTTTTCCTCCAGAAGGGTACGATTTTTGCAAATTTTTTTTCAAGTGCTTATATAACTTTTTTTCTAGACGTGATATCAAAAAACCTATTCCCACCAATGCAAGAAATTGGGGCAAAGGTATTCAGCTAAATTTTCAGCTCATGTGGACCAGTGGTTTGATCCAGTTATTCATTTTTTTCAACTTTGGGTCCAAATAAGTTTCAAACCGTTATAGACTCAAAAAAATGCTCGAAATCAACTCAGAACTTCGTGAAAAAATTCACATACTTTGAAAATTTCAGCTCAATCAGTCAAATAATAAAAAAAAAATTTCAAACAAAATATAAGAAAATTAAGATTTTTTTTTTTTCTGTTTCTTTTGACCGCTCCTTTTCTGCTAGTGAATGTTCATCTTTGTGTTTTGATTTTAGATACTCCAAAAAGATTTGGTTGAAATTTTTTTTACTTGTAGCACCCGGAGGTTCTCTTCTAATTTTCTGACTGCAGATGTTAACATTTAGCTATTTCGAGCCTATCCTGAAACATTGTAAAGTATTCAAATACTGCAGAAGCTGATCTTTTAGCCATATTGACTGAAAGTATAAACAAAATAATAATTTTTAAATAATGCAGCTAAATGATACAAGTTTGATACATGACAATAAAATAACAATGATATGTATAAATACAGGTTAAATTGATAATTTTATATCTTACATTTTTTCAAACTTTACCTTAGGGTCTTACTTAAGTAAACCTGTTGAATCACTATTATGAATTAGAATATTTTTTTTTTTAATTTTTGTACTTTTTTTAAACTTTAACTATACAAAACTGTAATTTTTTGATTTTTTTTTTTGGAGAAAATGCATATAATCATTAATTTAAGTGAATGTTGGCTATTCTACTCCTTCCTTACAATTAAATAAACCTTATATCTAATTTTCTTAACCTTAAATTTCAGTGCTTTTGACCTCTTTACAAATTTTAGGAAAACCCGGCCAGAACCCCGGCCCCGGCCCCGGACCCCGGCCCCCCGGCCCCGGCCAAATTCCAACCCCGGTCGGTTCCTATATATATATATATATATATATATATATATATATATATATATAATATTATATATATATATATATATATATATATATATATATATATAATATATATATATATATAGAGAGAGAGAGAGGAGAGAAGAGAGAGAGAGAGAATATTTAAGTTAAAAAAAAAAAAAAAAAAAAAAAAAAAAAAAAAAAAAAAAAAAAAAAAAAAAAAAAAAAAAAAAAACGTACCTAACATACGGCGTTTAGATTTGTCAGATTGAGGATGATATAGTTAACTGAAACTTTATAACTTTTTACCCTAGATTTCTATTAGATATATATATATATATATATATATATATATATATATATATATATATATATATATATATATATATATATATATATATATATATATATATATATATATATATATATATATATATATATATTGTCAGACTTCAGTTTGAGCCACCTACATATTTAAAAAACTACTGAACGTAAGTAAAAAAATGATTATATTTTAAGAATCCGTTCGGATTAGCACCAAAATTAAGTTTGTTAGTTCATTAATTGTCGTACAAAAACACTTTTTTTTAAAATTTATCTTCAAATATTTTATAATTTTCTCACCCAAAATTCGACAGATTCCAAAAATGTTTTTTTTTTTTTTACGTAGGTTCCGTAGTTTTTGAAATATGTGTGTGATATATATATATATATATATATATATATATATATATATATATATATATATATATATATATATATATATATATATATATTATGTGTGTGGTGAGAGAGAGAGAGAGAGAGAGAGAGAGAGAGAGAGAGAGAGAGAGAGAGAGAGAGAGAGAGAGAGAGAGAGAGAGAGAGAGAGAGAGAGAGAGAGAGAGAGAGAGAGAGAGAGAGAAGAGAGAGAGAGAGAGAGAGAGAGAGAGAGAGAGAGAGAGAGAGAGAGAGAGAGAGAGAGAGAGAGAGAGAGAGAGAGAGAGAGAGAGAGAGAGAGAGAGAGAGAGAGACTGACTTCAATCCTATAAGATAGCTATCCAAAATTTAAATTATAAAAATCGCAAGTGCAGATGCTACGAAGATACCATAACTAAATTTACTTACTTCTGCGAGTTCGAAACCAAATTTTCATAGCTATTTTTAAAGTTTTTTTGGAACTTTTACAATGTTTTTATATTAATTACAAAATTCCTATATATTGTGATATAAAATATTAAAAAATGTTAATTAATAAAATTTTATTTCAATATCCCCTATTTTTTCTGGCACTGTACCACCACATCCACCCTTAACAAGTATTTGTCGTAAACTGTCTTAAAACTTTGCAATGCACAGGTAGCTAGCTAGCTAGCTATGAACGAAAAATCAGT
>SEYY01014578.1:0-12505 GCA_009176605.1 Armadillidium nasatum | reverse complement strand
CATATTTGCCCATAGATAGCTGTTCTCCTGTCTTTAATTTGGAGTTTTATGAATTCTCTACATTACAGCTTAAACTTTCTTGCAACACTACAATTAAATTCGTTTGTTCTATTTACTAATCTTTTAGCTTTACAGACTCTCCAAAATTCTTCTTCTATCACAACTCCAAAGCAAAACATTCTTTCTTCTCCTTTCTCCGAAATCATCATTTTAGGCGAGTTCAAAGTTAACCACAGTCAATGGCTTTCATCTAGTCTAATTAGTATTCGTTTTTCAGAGGCAAAAAAATCTCGATTAAAAAGGACGATCATAATGCAGGTGTGTATCAGGTCCCTTGCAAAGATTGCGATAGTGTTTATATTGGTGAGACGGTGGATTTTAAAAGAAGAAATTCCAACATAAATATTCGCTTCAAGTTGGAGAGAAAATTCTGCTTTACATAGACATCGGATATCGAATAATATAGATTGACTGGAAGAGATAAATTGCTATAAAATACGAGAATGTAATAAAAGAAATTTATAACTTTTTAATAAATGTAAATAATTTTAATTTTAAATGGTATTAGATGATTTTACGAATCAATCGTTAAAATTTTTCAAAGTTTTCAAGTTTTCTTAAAGGTCTTAACAATTTTATTTAAACTACCAACCAATTATTTTTATGCCTTTTTTTTAAAAAAATCTTAATAATAACTAGGCCTGAAAGAGGAAGGTGGCTATCCTTCGAAAGCTTGCTCAAATTTTAATTGTTTTGTTTTCCTGTGGGGTGTTATACTGTCAAAAATTTTACACGGTTATAGTTTTATAATATCTCTTTCTCCTCTCTCTCTCTCTCTCTCTCTATATATATATATATATATATATAATATATATATATATATATATATATATATATATATATATAATATATATATATATATATATATATATATATAGTTAGTAGTTAGCTTCAACAGAGTGCAGATCTGCGTGAGGAAGCCTTTTGTTTGTCGTTTTAAGTGTTTCGCATTTAATTTTGGTTTTAGCCTGTGTTTCAATTGTGCTATACTTTTTCTTTTAACTTTTGTTTTACTAGTTTAGTTAATATTATTATTAGAAGTGATAGTGTTTTTTTCTGTGTTTGCGTTTTTTTAGTATTTATTTAATTTTGATTTTAGCCTGTTTTCAATTGTGTTTTAATTTGTGCTTTAAATTGTGTTTTTTTTTTTAGTTTAGTTAATATTAATTTTTAAAGTGTTATTGTTTTTTTTCTGAGTTGCGTTTTTTTTAATTTCTGTGTTTTGCGTTTTCTTAGTATTATTTAATTTTGGTTTAGCCTGTTTTTCAATTGTGTTTTAATTTGTGTTTTTTAGTTTAGTTAATATTATTATTTAAAGTGTTATTGTTTTCTTTTGTGTTTGCGCTTTTAGTAATTTAAATTCAGGCTCCGAATCTTCAGACGTATGAAAATTTTTAGTTGTCAGCAATCTTTTAGTGCGAGGAAATTAAGCTTAGTTTCATCTACTTTTCTTTTATTATAGCATATCTATTCGCTAGTTTATTTTAATATTTTTATTTTTATTTTTAATTGTTTAATGTAATTAATGTAAATCTTTAAATACTGTTTTGGTCCCGTTTTACCTTGGTTTAGATTTTTATGAGTATTTGAATTTCGTGAGTTTGCGTGTATGTGCTGCGTGATTTTGGGTGTATGTGTGTGGGTGAGTGTTATGATCCTTTGAATGACAAGATCGAATGGACTTGTAGATGGGTGCAGACGGGGGCTATCTATTGACTTTGCTAACGTCAGTGGTCTCCGCTCTAATATCGAATTTGTTGAATATCACCTCTCTAACTCTCATCCTAATCTTTTGCTTCTGTCTCAGACCCAGTTAGACAGGGATTCTTTCTCTAACAACCTCAATGTCTCTAACTACAACTTTTTTCACAATTTCCGACTTAATGGTGGAGCCGTTGCCTCTGCTAACATTAACACTCCTGTGACACGTCTCGTAAATCTAGAATCTAACCAATTTCGATGTTTTATGGCTTAAAATCTGTCTTCCTAATACTACAATCATCTTATGTTTCTGCTACTTCTCCCATAATGTAACAAATTTTCTATTTCAATATCTTACTACTTCTCACGAAGCTGTTACTTCTTCTCATCCAAATGCTGAAGTCCTCTATTTTGGGGATTTCAACGTACACCACACTGAATGGTTGGGCTCTTCTCATATTGATACAGGTGGGAGGAGGCCAAATCATTCAGCATTCTGAACGATCTGGAGCAGTTGATTAGGGAACCTACACACATTCCAGATCGCCCTAACCAGTTCTTGAACACACTTGTTTTATGCTTCACCACTACTCCTTCTAGATATAAATACACCATTTTCCATCCTATTGGTAACTCTGACCATAATTTTATAGCTCTTAGTTTAATGCTTTCTCTACAACAGTTCCACAATGCCCTAAACGTACTTTCTGGCACTTTAATCGGGCCATTTGGGGAGCAATGCGTCGCTTCTTTGCTAACTACCATTGGAGTGAATCTTGCTTTATCTCGGAGGACGCTTTTGTCTTTGCTGAAAAGGTAGGGGCCGTGATCCTTGATGGGATGGACAGATTCATTCCATCTTCAACTAAACCTTTTTCTTCTCAAAATCCATGGTTCAATGGCAACTGTTCTCTTGTCCTTCGTGAGAGAGACGGTGCTTATGGTGAGTGGAAAAATTCTCCTTCTTCTATCACTCTTGCTAATTTTCATTCAGCTCGGAATCGTTGCAGGGATGTTCTTTGACTGACTAAGCGTACTTTCATAAAAAGGAAGTGCGCTGACCTCCATGGCTCTCCTGCTGATAAAATTTTTTAGCCCATTGTCAAAAATATTTCTAATAATTCTGTAAATCTGCCTTTCCTCCACCTATTCGCTGTGATGGTTCTGTAGCTAATACTCCCTCTGAAAAGGATAATCTCTTTGGCCTCCTTTTTTCATCTAATTCCAAAATCCTCGATTCTGGCATCCCTTCTCCTACCCCTTCTCCTCTCAGGTATCCCATGTATTTACCTACAATTACTCATGATTGGGAGCTTGGGATCCTGAAATCTGTGAGCGTCATTAAGGCCAGTGGCCCGGATGGCATTCCCTCTAGTGTTCTGAGGAGTGTGCTTCCGAGTTGGCCCCTGTCCTCGTTCAGCTCTACTCTCTATGCCTTAATACTAGTACTTTTCCTCTAAGCTGTAAACACGCATTTGTTCAACCGATCAAGATAAAAGGTAGCCGCTCTGACCGTTCTAGCTATCGATCTACAGTTCTTACTTGTGTTCTATCTAAAATTTTTGAAACTATCCTCAACTCTCATTTCCTGGATCATTTGGAGTCTCATTCTTCTTCTCTCTGATCACCAGTATGGCTTTCGACACTCGCGGTCAACTGGTGACATACCTTCCAATCTTACAGATCTATGGTCTTCTGCCCTTAGGGATTTTGGTGAGTCTTGTGTGGTGGCGCTTGACATATTCAAGGCTTTTGATCGGGTATGGCATGCGTCGCAGCTCTCCAAGCTCCCTTCCTTTGGGTTTCCTCCTTCCCTTTGCTTACTCTTGTCTAGTTTTCTCTCAGATCTTTCCATTTCGGCACTTTTAGACGGAGCGACCTCTTCCTCTTTTTCTGTCATTTGTTGTGTTCCTCAAGGTTTTGTTTTATCTCCAACTTTATTCTTTCTTTTCTTTAACAATCTTCTTAACTGCACTTCTAACTCTGTTCACTCTTATGCTGACGACTCAACTCTACATTCTACTACACATTTCAAATTCTCCCTCTTTTGCGTTTAGAGTTGCTTCTCGTCTTCAAAATTCCGATTCTATTCTTGCCGATCTGGATAAGATTTCCCGGTGGGGTCATAGCAACCTTGTGAAATTCAACTCTTTAAAAACTCAACTTCTTCACATCTCCCTCTCAAAAACACCTCCTAACTTTCCTATCCTATTAACATTCTTGGTCTAATCATAAACAATGAATAGTCTTGGAGACCACATATCACAATGGTTGCTAATGCGGCCTCTTAGAGCTAGGAGTTCTGTTCAGGTTTCGAGAATTTTTATCTTCTGAGCAGTTACTCCAAATATATAAGGGCCTTATTTGCCCTTGCATGGAGTACTGTTCTCACATTTGGGGGGCGGGGCTCTGGCTCCTCCTCTCTTCTGGATAGGGTCGAGTCTAAAGCTAAAAGATTAATTTACTGTCCTCTAATTTCAAACGCTCTTGATCACTTATCTCTGTGACGTGACGTTTGCGTACTATCTCTTTTCTATAGGTACTACAATGGCAGGTGCTAGAGTGAATTTGCCTCTCGCTTTCCTCCACCGTTGCGTTGTCCTCTTTGCACAAGGGGTACCCTGCTTTCGCACCAATTTTGTGTGGATGTAGGAAACCCCAGGCTAGCCCGTTGTGGTTCTTCCTTCTTTCCAGCCACTTATGTTCTGTTGAACCCTTTACCATCATCTAATTTTCCTCCTGTATTTAATCTTCCACTCTTCAAGGCTTCCGTATGTGCCCATCTGAGGGATGTGCGTTAGGTCTCTGCTTGAATGGGTTTTCTTCCCCTTGTTTGTGCACCCTTCTTTGAAATGGGCTCTGCCCGTGAGTGGTGGTGATCTGTAAATATATATATATATATATATATATATATATATATATATATATATATATATATATATATATATATATATATATATATATATATATATATATATATATATGTTCAGTTTTTGAAATTCTTCTGGATCGGTAGAAGGTGCGAGTTCTTGTTTAGTTATGATTTTTAGTGCATATGTAAAAAAATTTTTTTTTTTTTTTTTTTTTTTTTTTCATCTTTTTAAATTTTTACTTGAATTGATTTTGTTTATATTTAGTTTCTAATTTTTTAATTGTATAATTTTTTGAAAAAATTTTTATTGTAATTTTAACAGATTTTTTGAATTCTTTAATTGTTAGTTTTTTAATCATTTTTTAATCATTTTTTAATCATTTTTTAGATTGTCACTGAGGATGGATTTAGATAATCCGAAACGTTTGAAAATATTAAAATAAAAAAAGGAAAGGAAATGTTGAAAATTTTGATTGCAGTTTATGCCTTCATCATAAAAATAAGATTTCCTAGAAATCAGTCAATTTCTCATATATAATATATATATATATATATATATATATATATATATATATATATATATATATATATATATATATATATATATATATATATATATATATATATATATATATATATATATATATATATAATTTTTACGTCAGTCTACTTTTTCTGCAACTGATATTGTATATCTGCCAGACGTAGAATGTTTCAGTTAGGAAAATTTATTTTCCTTTTTAGTGCCATAGTTTCTTTTACCTCTTTGACTTTCCACTATTCAATTTTGCCTCACTGACTAATGGAATTTGCCCACAATTTCCACTTGTCAAATGTGTTTTGATGAATATGCGCTTGATAATTTCGTGCTTACTTTTCCCGAGTTCTTTTTTTAAATAGATTTTTTTGCTCACAGTTTCTGTATGTCAAAGGAAAGAAATATGTTGATGATTGCATTAAATATGAATTTTTTGTAATTGATAGAAACGGAATAAAATTTCAGCAGTGTGTTGTGTGTCATTCTGTTCTTAGCAATGATGTCATGAGACCTGATTGTTTACAAAGGCATTTGACGACAAATCATGCAGTTCTAAAAGCTTAAGGGGACCCTGAACTCACAGGAAATAAAGCTTTCAATGTTATGGAGCGAGTGCTTATTTAAAGATCTAACCCTTATCTATCATTATTTTGAGAAAGAAGAAAATCGATCGACCCCTTTTTTTTTGGGGGGGGACCCTACAGTCCTTGTATTTTTCCGACTTTTTTCACGAAATATTTCGTAAAATATTTAATTTTCAATATTTTCTTTTGCTTTTTCTTTTAAACGTTTGAGAACATTTGTAGCTCTCCGAAAAGGTATCAACCAATGATATACGCCTTGGCGTTACCATATTCTTCTATGTTGAAGCAAGATAAAATTATAAATTTTTTTTTTTTGGTCAAATTTTGATATATTTATGATTACCCTAATAGAACCGCATTATTCTGGTCTATAAAACTACGTAGATATCTTCCTCCAACTATCTCTAGTTCATTTAAAAAAAGTTTGAAAAAAATGTTGTGCAAAATTTTTGAAAAAAAAAAAAAAAAAAAGGAGAAAACCACGCCCACAAAAGAGATCAAATTACAATGGATTTTTCCACAAGTTTTAGTGGTCATATCTCGAAAACTATTTGGAATTAGGAAAAACTAATTACAGATTTGGAATCAGCTTATTATTCTCTATAAATCTGTAAGAAAAAACAAAGATTTAAAATTAAAATTTCATTTTTTTTATAATTGCCAGATGTCGCTAATTTAAAGTCCAAATGACCTTGAACTGGCAAAGCTTTTTAAGGGAGACTATAACGAATTTTAAAAATCTAATTGCACATTTAGAATCAGAAGAGAATGTACTATAAAACCCCTGAAAAAAAGAAAAAAAAATTTAATTTTTTTTTTTCACTCTGAAGGGTGGGTCATTGAGTTCACGGTCTCCTTAAGGAATTTTTTGTTGCATAATGTAGTGTATTAAAACGCATAAACTTAATTCTACAGGTGCTTTTCATGAAGAAACAGCCAAAGTTTTGGAAGCTTCATACGAACTTGCCTTCTTCATAGCAAAAGCAAATAAAGCACACACAATCTTCGAAGCATTGGGAAATCGTGCATGCTGATTGTTGCTAAAATTTTGATGGGTGATGAGTGCCAGCAAATATTGTCATAAATTTCCATATCTGATAATACAGCGAAGCATCGGCTTGAAGATTTTGCAAACAGCATATAATCACAAGTTATAAGTAAAGTAAAATCACAGCCATTTTTTTCTCTTCAATATCAAAAGCCTGTGATATAATGAATGTTATTAGTGAATTTTTTGAAGAAAATGAACTTTCAAATAAAAAATTTGTTTGAATCTACACTGATGAAGTGCACCAGTTATGCTTGATTTCAGGATTTCTAATGTTGGCAAAAGGAAAAATCCAGTTATAATAGGAACCCACTGCATTATCCAAAGACAGGTTTTGGCAGCTAAAACTTTACCAGTTGATCTTAACAAAACTCTGAAACTGGCAATACAAGCTGTAAATTGTGTAAAGTCTAGCGCCTTGAATACCAGACTTTTTTCCAGTCTCTGTGCAGGTCTTTGGGGCCAAACATAGCACTTTACTTTTACACATCGAAGTTTGTTGGCTATCAAAAGGCAATGTGTTAGGTCGGTTGTTAGAACTAAGATCCGAAGCACAAATGTTTATATATAATCAGAAAAGTACGAGAACTCTATGATGCTTTCCCTAAAGAAAACAATATTTTGTCATTAAAATACTTTTCAGATTTTTTTGAAACTTTGAAAAGACTCAAAGCTCGAAAATTATTTCTTCATATAACGTAATTACTGCATTTCTTGAGAAAATAGAGCTTCGTAAACTTAGACTTCAAACTGAGAACTTTTCATCTTTTAATAGGCTCAATAACCTGCTTCAAAATAACGATTTCAATTACCATGTGGTAAGCAAGCAAATTCCGTTACATCTGGACTCGCTTGTAGATGAATTTAAACACTTATTTCCTGATCTTTTTTTGAAGGATTCGTGTACAAAACTGACGAGAATTCCCTTCATAATCGTCACCGACTCATTTTAGGAATCTTTTCAGGAAGAGGCTACAGATCTGAAGAAAGGCAGAAAATCCAAGGATGAATTTCAAGTTACGAGTTTTGAAGAATTTCGGATTATTACCTTTATCTGTACCCAAAAATTAGGCACCCAAGCATTACACATTCTTATAACGTTTTCTTTAACCTATCTTTTTGAATCTGGCTTTTCAACTGTAACGTTAATAAAAACGAAACAACATTACCAACTTGATGTGGAAAGAGATCTTAGGTGTGCCCTGTCAAATATAAATACCAATATATTGGAATTCGTAAAAGCAAAACAGTGCCAGCCATCTCACTAATTTAAAATTTTAAATTATCCAATATATGAAAAAAGGTAAGAATATTATTCCTTATTATTATTTTTACATTTTTAAACATTTCATAACAAAATAAAATTAAGAGGAGGGGGTAAGAGTTAATTGATATCGCAAAAGGAGGCGTTATTTAAGAAAAATTGAAAATCACTGTTCTAAAAAAATGTGTTGAGCAGCTAGTCTTTATGAAAGAAAATAAATAACTCTTGACCTTTGAAGAGTACACGGATGACTAAGAGGAAATTCTGAAGATATAGTTATGTTTTTTCAATTTTTCATGTAATATTATTAAAAATAGACAAAGTTTTCTGTAAGGATATATACCTCATAATATTGAAATCTTTTCAAAAGTGCGCAATTTCGCGCAAGCAAGAAATATTAGCTAATCGAGCAGTAGAGCCAAAGTCTGTCACCCAGTTTTAGAAGTCCTGAAAAGTGAAAATTCGCGCACTCATGCTTTCGCATTATTTTTTCTCAAGACGAGTAGTAGCACTCGTGAATTACCCCAAATGAGTCGGTTGCCCAGCTCTGATATATATATATATATATATATATATATATATATATATATATATATATATATATATATATATATATATATATAAATAATATATATCACAATTATTACTATATATTATATATCCCTTACTTTAGGTCTCCCCCTCCCTCTTACCTTCAACTTATATTATATATTTTTATATATATATATATTATAAATCAAATATTTTTACTCCTCCTTATATATATATATATATATATATATATATATATATATATATATATATATATATATATATATATATATATATATATATATATATATATATATATATATATATATATATATATAAAAGGAAATAAAAAGTGTTCCGTTAAAAGAATTAAATTGTATTTCATTCATTGAGTTTACCTTTTCCCCTCTTTGATCCGTTAAAATAAAGACCTTCGCTGACCAAACCAAAAAGCGATGCACTCGAACGACAATCAAATGTTATTCATTTTTCCAGAATTTTCCTTTATTCTTCTCTTATTTACTTTCTATATTATATATATATATATATATATATATATATATATATATATATAATATATATATATATATATATATATATATATATATATATATATATATATATATATATATATATATATATATATATATATATATATATTCCTCCAGTGGGAAAAGGCCGGAGGCCTTCCAAATTCCACCGGAGTTGGGAAAAAACTTATCTTGGTTGATAAATTGTTTGAAGAAAATGAACTTTCATGGAAAAAAGTTGTTGGGATCTGCACTGATGGTGCAACAGTTATGCTTGGTTCTCGGTCAGGATTTCTGAAGTTGAGAAAAGAAAAAAATCTAGTTACAATAGGAACCCACTGCGTTATCCACAGGCACGATTTGGTAGCAAAAACTTTACCAGTTGATGTTAACCAAACTCAGAAACTGGCAATACATGCCGAAAATTTTGTAAAGCCTGAGAGTTGGAGAGAGGAAGGATGAGATTGTGTTAAAAGGCGTGTCGCACGAGCACTTCTCAATGAAGGAGGTCTGAGAGAGAGTTCAGAAGAGCAGTTTTCGTTGTAATATTGATAGTAATGAGAGAGTAACACAACAATTCGACTGACAGAAATGAATTGGAGAGAATTAGTAAGAACAAGAGAGATGATGAGAAGAAAAGCCATAGACTCCACCTTTTCAAGGAGAGCGTTATGAGTGGAACCACCCCAGATATGTGAAGAACACACCATACAGGGTTGAACAACATTTTAATAGAGAGCAAGCAACTGGGGTGGCATGAAGTGATTCTGAAGGCGCCTCAGAATACCCAACCTCTTAGAAGCTTGTTTAGAAAGAGAAGTGATGTGATCTTTCAAAGAAAGATCACGAGAAAAAGAAACACCAAGAATATTAAGAACAGATGAAGACTTGATTGTGAGTTTTGAATAAGACATCGTAATTGTTGGAAGATTGTGTTGAGTAGAGAGATGGAGTAACTGAGTTTTTGAGGCATCGAAAACAACCATATTTTCTCTGCCCCAATTTGAAATACGTGAAAGATCAGAGGTTATTTGCTCCAGGGCTACAATTCTCGAGCCTATTAACTGCTATTGGGTGTGATGTCTTTCAATCTGGAAGGAGTAATGAAGGGTGGAGATTGGATATGAGATGAGGTAATAGAGAGAAAACCACTATTAATAGATTTAAAAGAAGAACGATGGTCGTCTATAGCAGCTGTTATAGAACGGCCGGAAAGAAAATTAGAGATAAGATCACAGAGGGAAGGATAAATATCGAAAGAGAGAAGTTTAGAAATCAAAAATTTGTGCTAGACTCATTTGAAGGCTTTCGAATGTCGAGAGCGACATCAAAGGATTCAACTAAATGCCGAAAAGCTGAGGACCAAGAGTTAGAGAAAAGGATAAGCAGATTACCAGTAGAGCGTTTCTTACGAGACTATATTGTATACAAATAAATAAGGACAATAGAGATGTAATGAAAGTATTAGAAAATTTTATTAGAAAGGATTAACAAATTAAATTTTTGATGATTATTCATAATAATTCATTCATTTAAATGATTTTCAAAATTTATAGCACTTTTATTAGTAATAAAGATCTGAAAATATATATATATATTATATATATATATATATATATATATATATATATATATATATATATATATATATATATATATATATATATATATATATATATATATATATATATATATATATATATGATGGTAGCGCTTTTGACAGCAAAAATTCACACAATAAACCCCACCCAAATTTCGAGCTTATGGGCTGTACAGGGAAAAGATATTGCTTTAATATTTCGAACATTGTTATATTTAAAAAAATCTAGTTACATAATGCTGGTCTATCTTGAAGTCTAATTTCAAGAAGTCGATAAAATACTGCTATTCATTTTTATTTTTATAAATAAATATCCAATACCTGTCATTAATAGATCTCGGAGATGTATTAAAATTAAGCCCAGTTGTTACTCCTATTCCCAGTAACTACACTAGCCCAGCGAAAAATCAACAGGAAAAAGAGTAACAAGTTCCTCCCTTGAAAAAGAAGAATGATAACGCAATCAACCACGAAACTTACTCAACTCTACCAAGGAACTAGTTAAAAGGTCGTTGAAGTAGATGAAAAGAGAGAATAGAGATTAATAAATTGACAAGAAGTGTCTAATCTCTTGGAGAAATGTATATGACAGTTAGGAAAATAGAACCTAACCTGAATGTAATTGTTGTACATGTGAAAAATATTAAGAGTTACCTGAAGAATATGTATTTTAGCAACAACTAATGCGAGATGTATAAAAATGATTGTGCTAGGGTTCAGCAACGTTTGTTAATAGAAAATTTCACCAACTGACACGGTCGGGGCCAATACACTGTCTTCAAAGTCACGTTCGGTGAAATAATAACGATTGATCTCACAATGATATACAAATATTTTAATTTAGATGTATTTCGTAATTGAAAAATTGCCGATAACTGATTATATTGGTCAATATTTGTGCCGATTACATTACAACCAAATAACGATTTTACTAATTATTGACATTTAGAAATATCGGTTATAACGTTTGTTACAATTGAAATATCGGTTCATGAAATAAATAAATCGAATTAATAATTATATAAAATAATAAATTGGTTTATACTATCTGTTTAATAGTTATATAAATAAAAAATATAGGTTATTTTAATTAATTTTTGTACTGTAAAGTCCACTTAGCCCTGTCCAATCTATGTGTTGGTGTCTTTTAATTTAACAATCTATTTCTTCATAAATAAATAATTACTACTTTTTTCAAACCTGCAATTGATATTCATGAAACAATAGAACCAAACAAAAAGTAACACAGATTTGAGTCTCTCTTATAGTGATAAATAAATATAGATAGATATAAGTGGTTAAAAGGAAAAAATGGGTTGGTGTTAATTCAAACGTTTATTTGTAACAGAGTGTTACAGACAAACAAACGAATGTGTAATTTAGAAAGTGAATGATCGTTTTTAATTTTTACTCTACATGTGAGTTGACCACAAAAGCTGAAAAAAAACAATTTGATTAGTGACATAAATTATATCTAAAATAATAATATATATATATATATATATATATATATATATATATATATATATATATATATATATATTATATATATATATATATATATATATATATATATATATATATATATATATATATATATGGTAAAGGTGTAGATTGTTTCTGAGTTTCGATTTCTAGAAAATATCGATATTGAAAATATCGAATATCGAAACATCGATATGCCAATTCAAATTTTTTGATATATGTGGTATTATTATTTAGTTTTCATTTCATGTATGCCTATTTTCTAATTATTTTTATAATTATTATTATTTAG
>SEYY01014577.1:17500-22500 GCA_009176605.1 Armadillidium nasatum | reverse complement strand
AACTCGAAGAATTTTGAGGTGAGAGAAAATGTCAAGTTGCTTGTTTTCGAAGATGTTCCAATTATGTGGAGTAATGAGTCTAGTAACTAGATAAAAGAATCATTTATGAGGCATTAAAAATAACCAGGTTTTCTCTGAGAAAATATGAAAGGTCTGTTACTCGGAATGTAGCCTTCTATATAATTTCTATAGTTGGTTAATGGTGAAAAAAATTGTCATTCAAAATATAAATATCGACACAGGATTCGATAGATCAGTAACTGATATATATATATATATATATATATATATATATATATATATATATATATATATATATATATATATATATATATATATATATATATATATATATATATATATATATATATATATATATATATATATATATATATATATATAATTCATTTAGTTAAAAAATGAAAAAGTTGACAAATCTTCTAAATGTACGAGTTGCAAAAAAGAATATTGCAATTTCTTTTGATTTTCCTTAAGTTACTTGTTTGTAGTATTTTCTGAAACAATTTCGCACAAGATGGCGCCCAAAGCAACTTCGATACAATATAAAAATGTTTCACCGTAAATGAAGATATAAAAAACGTAATAGAAAACGCGATATACTCAATGTGGAGTAACTGAAACAATAATATGGCTTGATTTTTTTTCCTTTTTTTATATTGTTATTACAGGAAACGAGTTTTGCATTCTTAAAAAGCTTTTCTTTAAAAGATAAAATAAGAATTTTTTTGGCTTCGTGCTAACAAACACCGAAATCGAATGAGCAAAATAAAAGTTTTTATTTGGATTTTTCTTTCTAATGGAATTGTATCGAAAAATCATAAATGGTGAGAGAGAGAGAGAGAGAGAGAGAGAGAGAGAGAGAGAGAGAGAGAGAGAGAGAGAGAGAGAGAGAGAGAGAGAGAGAGAGAGAGAGAGAGAGAGAGAGAGAGAGAGAGAGAGAGAGAGAGAGAGAGAGAGAGAGAGAGAGAGAGAGAGAGAGAGAGAGAGAGAGAGAGAGAGAGAGAGAGAGAGAGAGAGAGAGAGAGAGAGAGACAGACAGACAGACAGACAGACAGACAGACAGACAAACAAGACGTCTGTGTATGGGGAAAGAGTTAGGTAAAAGAAATACAGGAAATTGAAGAATTAATAAATATAAAAGAAGCTGTAAAAGAAAGAGGGAAGAAAATGGTAAAAGTGCGAATGCAAATTTGAATACTGCATAGGCGCCCGATGGAAAAATTGATCAAACCAAATCACTGGAACAAATTGATTCGTACCTTAAAACAAATGACTTTCCCGAAGTCCTTCGGGAGTAGTTGAGAAGGCGCAAGACCTCCTCTCCCAAGTCGGTCTTTGTTCATCGCTCGCGTGCGCCACTTCCCAAACATGAATTTATAATCGACGAACTTTATGTATGCACCGACTTTAATCTATCCCCTTAGCCAGCTTCTCCCTATATCCCCTCCCTCCTTCCCTCTCTTTCAGCATGACTTTACTACCCTCCCCCAACACCACCTCTCACTCCCTCTGACAAATATTTGTTTTCTCCTCAATTCCGGTCTTGGTGTCTTCGATGTTTTCTTTAAAATGTCCCCAGAACAAAATCAAAATAAACCACAAAAAAAACTTTTTATTTCTTTCTTCTTTTAAATTTAATGATATAATTTTCTTTTTTTATAAGCTTTAATGCTTAAAAATAAATTGTATTACATTTATTATTATTATTATTATTATTATTATTATTATTATTATTATTATTATTATTATTATTATTATTATTATTATTATTATTATTATATATTATTATTATTATTATTAAGACTAATTTAATTTCAATATTTTATTCAGAAGTTCAATTACAAATTTTACATTGTTTCAGTATCTAATATTCTACTAAATATAATATTAATAATTTGTTAGCTGTACATTACTCTGAATAATAATAATAATAATGATAATAATAATAATAATATTATTATTATTATTATTATTATTATTATTATTATTATTATTATATTCTCCTAATTATAATAATTTCAGTAATTTATTAATGTTATTATTATTATTATTATTATTATTATTATTATTATTATTATTATTATTATTATTATTATTATTATTATTATTATTATTATTATTATTATTATTATTATTATTATTATTATTATTATTATTATTATTATTATTATTATTATTATTATTATTTTTATTATTATTATTATTATTATTATTATTATTATTATTATTATTATTATTATTATTATTATCATTATCATCATCATCATCAATTCAATAATTCTAATAATAATTATTATTATAATTATTATTATTTTATTCTCCTAATTACAATTATTTCAGTAATTTATTATTATTATTATTATTATTATTATTATTATTATTATTATTATTATTATTATTATTATTATTATTATTATTATTATTATTTTATCATAGATTTTATTATTAATTGATTTCGTCATCGGTAATTTATTTCAGTTTAAGATTCATAATTTCAATTTTAATTATTATTTTTATTTCATTTCTAATTTTTCATTTATTTTTCCTCAATCCACACACGCACGCGCACAATCCCAATCACACACATATATATTCTTTTTAATGATATATATATATATATATATATATATATATATATATATATATATATATATATATATATATATATATATATATATATATATATATATATATATATATATATATATATATATATATATATATATATATATATATATATATATATATATATAATGAAATAACAAATAGAAAAATGAAAAATGAACAAATTATTTATTTTTGATGGCAGAATAAATAAAAAATTGATTTATCAATATTGATGATATTCGTAGAAGGTAAATTTATTCATTTATTTATTTATTTTTATTCTTATCCAAATCTACAATTCATTTTTTAATGAAGTATAAAAAGTAAAAAAAAAAAAAACAAAAAAAAAAATTTATAAATTTCGTTACCTCATCTATGTTATTACAATAATAATATTGCGCATAAAATAATTATAATAATAATAATATTATATATATATAAAATGAAAAAACAAATAGAAAATGAAAAATAAAAAATAATTTATTTTTAATGGCAGAATAAATAAAAAATTGATTTGTCAATATTGATGATATTCGTTAGAAGGTAAATTTATTCATTTATTTATTTATTTTTATTCTTATCCAATTCTACAATTATTTTTTTTTTTTTTATAAAAAAAAAAAAAAAAAAAAGTACAATTTATTTTTTTTTTTTTTTTTTAATTTAATTAATTTTTTAATATTAATAATAATAATAATTAATAATAATTATAATAATAATAATAATAATAAAATAATTATAATAATAATAATAAAATAAAATAATATAATAATAATAATAATAATAATAATAATAAATAATAAATAATAATAATATAATTATAATTAATAATAATAATAATAATAATAATAATAATAATAATAATAATAATAAATAATAATTAAATAATAATAATAATAATAATAATAATAATAATAATAATAATAATAATAATAATAATAATAATAATAATAATAATAATAATAATAATAATAATAATAATAATAATAATAATAATAATAATAATAATAATAATAATAATAATAATAATAATAATAATAATAATAATAATAATAATAATAATTATATTATTATATTTTAAATATATATTATATATAATATATATATATATATATATATATATATATATATATATATATATATATATATATATATATATATATATATATATATATATATATATATATATATATATATATATATATATATATATATATATATATATATATATATATATATATATATATATATCAGTTTGAGTGTGTGTGTGTGTGTGTGTATGCTTATATGTATGAATCTTTATGTGTGAAAATTTTTGTTCTCATAAAAGAATATCTTCAGTTTATTTCATCAGCCTCTTCCTAAATTTATGAAAAGGACTCAAAAAGGATCATGTTTGTGCAAAGCGTTATAATCCTAGTTATACTTTTTCCTATTCTTTAATTTATTAATTCATACACACACACATTTGTGTATATCTTAATGTATCAGTACATATGTGTATATATTTTCCTACATTCCTACACAATTGACTTTGCTGTATAAGTGAAGTGATGCATATTTAATTTAAAAGACTTACTCAATTTCATTTTGATTAGGTAAAAACATTTAGTATTCCCAAATCCTATAATTTGCAAAGTACCTTTTACGTTGCGCTTTGAATTTTTGCGTCACAGTTTTTGGACGCTTGACTGCGATAAATATATAGATATGCTCATATGCTCTTTTGAGTTCCAGAAGCAGGCTAATTAGAATCCTTGTCCGTACGGCAGCAGTAAATCTATTATTGCTAGTGACTTTTATCCTTCATGATCACAATCAACAATTATGAATAGAGTTCTGTGCATATGGCGCTTTGGTGTCGGCGTTTCGCACGTCGTTCGTAAACCACCTTTTCATTGAACGCGTGTTACTGACATTCAAACTCCATCCCTTCTCACTCCTTCTTTTAATCGAAAATGGACAAAAAAAAAAAAAAAAAAAAAAAAAAAAAAAAAATGTGCCTTAATCGCAGGTCAAATCTATGAGCGTAAGTACAGCTCTTCATATGGTATAATATGAACAAATGGAATGTAAATATGCAATTATTCTATGCACTTAGGCAAGAAGAATTTATGTAATAATTTAAGCAGAAAAAACTTTGGTAAATATATACTGCAAAAATAATCTCGTATAAATACTTGTTCAAATGAAATTAAAGTCTATTCCTTTTCTTAATTTTAAAATGTTGTGTCACTCTGTCAAAAGTGGTAGTAATCATGTAAAGTCACATCGCACGAGGCGCGTCAAGTGACATATTTGAGAGGGAAATTAAATGGCGCTCAAACAAAAGCGAATTGAGAGGGGCGAGAAAAAAAAGTTGCCAAATGTCA
>SEYY01014577.1:10000-12500 GCA_009176605.1 Armadillidium nasatum | reverse complement strand
AAAATATGAAACATATTTTAATAATAAAAAAAATGTAATAATGAAAAGTTGAAATGGAAAGAGAATTCTATAAAGTCTCCCGTTTCTTAGCCTGGGATGTGAAGTTTATAAATTTTGAAAGATTTTTGTAAATTGATTGGCAACCATTTCTACTTAAGGGCAGACATGCCCCGATATCCAGCGTTTGAGAAAGTTTGAAAGCATAACGAAGTTTGGAAATTAAATAAAGAGTGTTTTTTCTACATTTTACCAGTAAAGTACATGTAAGATTGAGCATAGCGGTTAAGTCTAGGGCCAGAGCGGTGGACAGAGAAAGGATTAAACTGTTTAGAAAGACATGTCGCATGAGCCCTTATCAATGGAGGAAATGTGCGGCGGGAGATTTCAGAAGAGCAGTGCCCTTTGTAATAGTGATAGTATAGAGAGGGTGACGCAACGTTTCGATGAGGAGAAAAAGACTGGAGAGAGAGTTAGTGGAGGCGAAAGAATAAATAAGTAAATATATATATATATATATATATATATATATATATAATATATATATATATATATATATATATATATATATATATATATATATATATATTAATCATTATATATATATATATATATATAAATTATCTTTATATAAATTTTCTATTATTTTTCGGAGATCCCAATTTGCTATTTGTATTTCTTAGATAATACTTAATACATTAGATAATACTTAAGATGTTTTTAGTTACTTTTTTTTATATAATTTATTAATATTTTTTGATTTGATTTTTTCTTTATAAAGTTAATTTTTTCCTGTTAAATTACGAAAACGTTAATTTTTTTCTGTTAAATTACTTTTATTTTATTAAGTTTTATTTGCGATAACTTTAACCTACTTTTCATACATAGAATATTATTTTATTCTCTCACTTCTTTTTTTTTATATATATATCCAGAAAAAAATATTTGATTTTACATTCGTTTCTTTGTATCTTGTCTGTTTGTTCTTAGATTTTCCACTCCTCTTTTTTTCCCCTTTTTTTCCTTTATGGGAAAATCAGTCCTGAGGCCTCCAAGGGGAATACTTAATTTTATCCTTTGCTGACTATGTTTTGTGTTGACAAAATTCTCTTATTCCGAGATCGGAGTTGAGGGATTTTTCCCCTCTTGTTCTGGGATTTGTCCCTCAGAGCGACTTTAAGGGGAGTCTTGATTGGTCCTTAACTTCCGCTTTATATCATTTGGAGGAAAAATCTGGAGCTGGAATTGGTGTAGGCGTCTAATTGGCAATTAATTAAAAACCAAAATTGCTCGCCTTATTTACCTAACAATGACCAATTTTGTTTTATAGATGATTTTGTTGCCAACCTTAGGTTACCTTTTTAGGGAAAATTTGTCTTTATATTTATCTAATATATATATATATATAATATATATATATATATATATATATATATATATATATATATATATAATATATATATATATATATATTGATTTCTAAACTTCCCTCTTTCGGAATCTATCCTTCTTTCTGTAATCTTCCCTCCGATTTTCTTTCCTGTCCTTCAGGGTTCTGTCTTATCACCAACACTTTTTCTACTTTTCATTAATGGCCTTCTCTCTCTATTACTTCATCAACTATCTACACCTATGCTGATGACACCACCCATCATGACTCCCTTCAATTTGAAAGACGTTACCTCGCAGAAACATTTAATTGACGCTAGAATTGTGGCTTTCGAGCAACTAGCATCTAATCTTTCTCTTTTTTCAAATTGAAGCAGAGAAAACATGGTTGCTTTCAATTCCTCAAAAACACAGTTCCTCCATCTCTCTACTCGACACAACCTTCCACATAGCACATCTTCTTCGAAACGAAAGCACACAACTGAAGCCTTTATCTGTCCTTAATATTCTCGGTGATTCTTTCTCTTGAGATCTTTCTTGGAAGGATCACATTACTTCTCTTTCTAAACAAACTTTTAAGTTTCTGGGTGTTCCGAGGCGCTTTCGTGATTTTTTTTTACTCCTTCCCAGTTGCTTTCTCTTTATAGCTGTGCTGTTCGCCCCTGTATGGAGTACACCTCTTACCTCTGGAATAATTCCTCTAATACAAATTAAAAAGGTGGAGTCTAGGGCTTATTGTCTTATCGATTCTTCAGCTCTCACTAATTCTTTCCAGTCTCTTTCTGCCCGTCGGACTGTTGCATCACTCTCTCTATCCTATCGCTATTTCAATGGAAATTTTCTTTTCTGAACTCTCCAGTCTCATACCTCCTTCATTGGGAAGATTCGTACGACACGCCTTTCTACACAGTCTCATCCTTTCTCTGTAAAACTCTTTGACTCCAATCTTAACAGTTACACTCAATCTTACATATACTCTACTGGTAAAGTCTGTAACACATTCCCTTTATCTATTTTTCCAATACTTTGACTTGCATACTTTCAAGCCCGTGTATAGTGACATGTCGGCGTTTAAAGACCAGGTTCTGGATATTGCCCCAACTCTGATAGAAAT
>SEYY01014576.1:22500-32573 GCA_009176605.1 Armadillidium nasatum | reverse complement strand
GAAACTGAGTGGTTGGGCTCCTCTAATACTGATACATGTGAGGTTGGCTAAATGATTCAGTGCTCTTAACGATCTGAAGTAATTGATTAGGGAAGCTTCACATAAAAGATCTTCCTAACTATTTCTTAACCAAAATTGACTTGTGCTCAGCAAAGTCTCCTTCTAGTTATAATTATACCACTTCCCTTCCTATGGGTAATCTTGTAGCTAATTATAGCAAAAAAAATTCTTAAAAATTCCAAACCACTTGCAAAAAATATCCTCAAAAACTTTACAAATCTTCTTTTTCTCCTCTTACTCTATGTGATGGATCTCTAGGTGACAACTTGCTCAAAAGATCAATATCTTCGGCCTCTCTTTTTCCTCTAGTTCCACCTTGAACGATTCCGGTATCCCTCCTCCTTTTCCTTCTCTCAGGTGTAACATGTTTATAATTGTGCTTTTTTATGATCAAGTGAATAAGATATTAAAATCTATGAACATTAGAAAGATAAGTGGCCAGGATTGCATTTCTCCTCGTGCTTTAGGATTGTGTGCTTCCGGGTTGGAGCCTATCCTCGTTCAACTTTACTCTTTATGCTTTAATACTAATACATTTCCTAATACTTCTTTGTTCAACCGATCCAGAAAAAAAGCAGCAGCTCTATACCTTATAACTATCGCAATATAGTTCTCACCTATATTCTATCTAAATCATTGAAATTCTCCTCAATTCTCACTTCGGGTAGAATATTGAATCTCGCTCCCATCTTTCAGATCAAAACTCAGCTGGCGACATACTTTCCAATCTTACTAATCAATGCTCTTCGGCACTTAGTGACTACGGGGAGTCTTTGTGGTGTCGCTTTACATTTAGAAGGCTTTTAACCAGGTTTGACAAGGCTCACGTCTTTCTAAGCGCTATTAATTTTTGTTTCCACTTGTTGATGGAGCAACTTCGACCTCTTTCCCTTTAAAAAATTGTGGGGTCCCTCAAGGTTCTGTTCTATTCCAATGTTTATTTCTACTTTTCATTAACGACCTCCTCAGCTGTATTCCTAATTATATTCATAGTTTTACCAAAAACTCAACTCTCCATTCTTTCACTTGTTTCAAACCTGCTCTCTCTTTTGTTTCTAGAGTTGTTTCACTTCTTCAACTTTCCAATTCCATTCTTGCCAATCTGGATCAAATTTCCTTGTTAAGCCACCGTAATCTTGTGAAATTCAACTTTTAGAAAACTCAACTTCTTCCCATCTTTCTCTCTCTCTCAAAAGCATCTCCCAACTTTCTAATCTTCTTCGACGGCAATCCCGTTTCAACTTTGAAAACTGTAAATATTTTAGGTTTGAACATATTTATATTATTATTGAAATGATTTCTTAGGCCATAAAATGAGGACGTATATAGTTAAGAAAGGGAAATAATCTTATATTCATTCTTATATTCTTATTTATTATATACACATACATATATATTCGTACTCGCACACACTCACATATATACATGTAAAGATATTCCTGCGCACATTTATGATAGTTTTATGTTATAAGAAGAGGAGTAGAGGAGAGGGTTGTGTTTAGTTGGAGTTGTAGATTAATGTTTGACAAGACTCGCCTCAACTCTATTCCCTATTCCCAACACATATTCTACTTTTTATTAATGACCTTCTCTCTTTTACTTTTTCTCCAATATACTCATTTGCCGATGACTCCAACCTTCATTACTCCTTTCAATTTGAAAGAAGCTCCTCCTAACAACAGTTAATAGACGGAAGGAGGATAGCCTGGGAGCAACTGACTTCTGATCTATCTCGTATTTCTCAAATTGGAGCAAAAAAACATGGTCGTTTTCAATGACTCATAAACTAATTCTTTCCTTTATCCCTCATACAGTCTCTTACTTCAACATTATCTTGAAAACTTCATATTAAAACAGTTGCTAAGGAGGCCTCCATGAAGCTGGTTGTTCTGTTCAGGTTGTTGGTATTTTCCCTTCTAACAAGTTACTCCAATTATGCAATGGTCTATCCGACTTTGCAAGGAGTAATATTCTCATATTTGGGAATGCTCTGATTCCACCCTTTTTTTGGTTGAGTCTAAGGCTAAAGACTAATAAACTGTACCCTAATTTTAACTCCCTTTGAAAATCTTTCTTTGAGACATGACGTTGGCATCTGCCTCTTTTCCATAGACATTTCAATATCAAGTGCTCAAGAGAGTTAACCTCTCGCATTCAGCCATCATTGCGTCACCCTCGCAGCACAAAAAGAGCCTTGCTTGCACAAGAACTTTGTTTGAGTATTAAAAACTCTAGACTTGCACGTTGTAGTATCTGCTTCTTTCCAGCCACCTCTGTTCTATAGAACTTACTAACTTTTTCTGATTTTTCAGCTGTATTTAATCTACCTCTCTTTAAGTCCTCCGTCTAAGCTCACCTGAGGGATCTATGTTACGATCGGCATTGGGTGAGTTTTCTTTTACTATATAATTATGCCACTCCACCTAAAGGAGCATAATTATATATTACAATTTACCATCCGTCAGTGGTAGTAAATTGCTATATGTAAATATATATAATATATATATATATATATATATATATATATATATATATATATATATATATATATTATATATATATATATATATATATATATATATATATATATATATAATATTATATATATATTGTAAGAGTTCGATTTCTCAACTCTTATGTTCTTTTTATGGAATATATCATGTTGTTAATTTAAAATTTGTGAATGAATATTAGATTGTAAAAATCTTCTATTCATTCACAAAATCGAGCTTCTAAACACGTATTAATTTTAATGTTAGATTTTATATTATTAATTTTATTTTATACTTTGTTAATTTTTATATATAGTTAATGATTTTTTAAATATTGTAAAACTATTTAAATTATTTGTAATATATTTTTATAATAATGAAATGTAGAACATTTAAACGCCGTTCTTATAAAAGAACGAGTCAAATCTCAAACGAATCAATCAATCTATGGATAGTCATAAGGTCAGTCAGCCAGACATGATAGCGCAAGATTGATCGTCTCAGATTGAAGTCTACAAGAGCTAAGAAGACAAGAAATCAACTGAAGAAGTCAACTAAAATCTCTAGCCATAAAGGTGGAGGTAAATAAATCTCTAGCCATAAAGGTGGAGGTAAAACAAATCTCTAGCCATAAAGGTGGAGGTAAAATACATTCTTCGAGGATCCAAAAGAAAGGTCAACGAATAGAAGAATCAACATGAAGCTCTAAAGAGAAACCTCTAATTATTTGGTGGAGGCCTAATACATTTCGTCAAGAACTTCGAAGTGAAGAATCGTCGTGAACTCATCGAAACTTCCTCCGAAGAGAAACTTAACTCGATAAGCTACGCTACCCTTTAAAAGCCTATATGTCTTATAGGACTTATTATTAGAAAGTTAAATTAACATAAAATTAAGGAATTAAAGAATTTATTAACTTATAAAATATTTCTTTCATCCCATAAGTTATAAATATCTTTAAATTGGTTAGCAGACGGTGGGATGAAAACAACCAACGACGAAAACAACCAACGATGAAAACAACAAACAGATGGGACTGATACAACAACAACAAGGAAGAAAAATTTCAGTTCATTTATTATTACTTGATCATTGTGTTCAAGATTGTATTTTGTTTGATACAGAGATACGAAGAGATAAGGGAATTAGATTTATCAGAAATCATAAGTGAAATAATCTTTTGTTTAATAATATAGTAACCTGAACAGTTAGCTATATTCAGTTAGTCTCGCGGAAAAGTTCCTATGAAGGTTTATAACCTGGTTGGTATGTACTTCTTCGGATACGCCCAATTATAGGACCGCCTTGTGACTAGGATGTATCAGCGCTGTATGACATTCTACTCAGAGACTGGGATATTTTCATGGAAAGATATCGATGATTTATTTCGGAAGAAGATAGTGAAGATATATTAATCTATATCGGATTGTTTGTGATCTCTGTATAATGGATTTGATTGAACACGCCCAACAACTAGAGAAGGATAAATATTTGGAATGTGGGTGATTATCGGATTATGTTTTATATTATTTACATCAAATCTTTCTTCCTGTAATTATTTAGATCTGTTTGGTTTGACACATGATATATTCTAAGAAAGGGAGATATGTAAGAGTTCGATTTCTCAACTCTTATGTTCTTTTTATGGAATATATCATGTTGTTAATTTAAAATTTGTGAATGAATATTAGATTGTAAAAATCTTCTATTCATTCACAAAATCGAGCTTCTAAACACGTATTTATTTTAATGTTAGATTTTATATTATTAATTTTATTTTATACTTTGTTAATTTTTATATATAGTTAATGATTTTTAAATATGTAAAACTATTTAAATTATTTGTAATATATTTTTATAATAATGAAATGTAGAACATTTAAACGCCGTTCTTATAAAAGAACGAGTCAAATCTCAAACGAATCAATCAATCCATGGATAGTCATAAGGTCAGTCAGCCAGACATGATAGCGCAAGATTGATCGTCTCAGATTGAAGTCTACAAGAGCTGAGAAGACAAGAAATCAACTGAAGAAGTCAACTAAAATCTCTAGCCATAAAGGTGGAGGTAAAATAAATCTCTAGCCATAAAGGTGGAGGTAAAATAAATCTTTAGCCATAAGGTGGAGGTAAAATACATTCTTCGAGGAACCGAAAGAAAGGTCAACGAATAGAAGAACATACATGAAGCTCTAAAAAAGAAACCTCTAATTATTTGGTGGAGGCCTAATACATTTCGTCAAGAACTTGGAAGTGAAGAATCGTCGTGAACTCATCGAAACTTCCTCCGAAGAGAAACTTAACTCGATAAGCTACGCTACCATTAAAAGCTTATATGTCTTATAGGATAAATCACTAACATTAAAGGAATTAAAGAATTTATTAACTTAAAATATTTCTTTCATCCCATAAGTTATAATATTTAATATATATATATATATATATATATATATATATATATATATATATATATATATATATATATATATATATATATATTTATATATATATATATATATATATATATATATATATATATATATATATATATATATATATATATATATATATATATATATATATATATATATATATATATATATATATATATATATATATATATATATATATATATATATATATATATATATATATATATATATATATATATATATATATATATATATAATATTATAAATTGAGTCACTTCTTTTAAGCTTAATTTTATTACAAATAGGATAGCAAATACTGTGTGCAAAAGCATAATAATTTGATCACATTATGAAGCACATAAATTAATGAAAAATCATGAAAATAATTTAATGAATATATTTAATGAACCTCTACGTTTCAGCATAAATATGCCATCATCAGGAGGCTGAAAAAAAAGGGAAAAAATATATATAATATAAATATGCATTATATAAATCATGAGATATATACAAAATGAATAAAAATAAAAAGTATAAGATAAAAAAAATAAAAAATTTGAATGTTAGTTATGTTATCCATGGCATTGGGCAACTAGATAAGTTTCAATAATTAAGGTCCAGGTGAAGAAAAATAAGTAATTATAGTGAACACAATAACAAATAACAAATAACAATAACACAATAACAAATATAAAGACAAAAAAATAAATAAAATGAAATTATAATTTAAAATAAACGAGTTAGCAAAGGGAGTAATTTTGATATGAATATTTTACGAACCAAGAACAAAATGAAACACAGTTACTATATTATGAAAGAAGGTAACCAAGTTGAAGAGAAACACATACACGAACACACTCGCACTATAACATGGGCACACGCAACACACATACATATATACATACATACATACACAAATACCTATACATACATACACACTCATATACAATCTACACATGCACACATACACATGATATATACATATACAGATATGCACGCATACACATACATATACATATACATACATTCACACATACATACATATACACATATATACACAAACACACCTGGACACACATGCATACACATATACATGCATACATACACACACATGCATACAATACATACATGCACACATACATACGCATACACATACATATACACATACAAAAACATGCATATACACATACATACATGCATACATGCACACATATATACAACACATACACATATGCATACATACATACATACATACATACATATGAAATAATAATTTGTAATGAGGCTTGTTTCTTTCTTTGGATGGAGAGATGGGGGAAGAGATGCATAAGGGGGGGGAGGAGGAGGAAATTCTGTCTGTGATTAAGAAGGTCAACAGGAGTTTTATTAGAGAGAAAAAAAGAAGGATTTTAATTAAGAAAATGGACTTCTAAATAAATGGAGGACTAGACAGAGAGGGAAACTAAGTAGGTACTATGTAAAGTGGAGTAGTTGTTGTACTGGTATTGAGTTCTGGTTTGTGTTTGTGAATATATAAGGATTCTAATATGCCGAGAGAAGAAATATCAGAGTGAGAGTTTAGAATTGTGAAATGTTTAGGAAGAAGAAAAAAGTTACAGGAGAGAGAATGGTTGCGTATGTTGAAGAAAGATGGAGATGATAAGGGAAGAGAAGTATGAAAGGAAATTCCTTGATGTTCGCAGATGCGTGTGAGAAGCAGTCTTGTAGTGGAGCCGATGTAGCATCTATTACATAGAGGACAAGAAAGTTTATTTACTACAGAGGCTGACAGAAGAGGAGAAAAAGTAGGTTTATAGTGGAAGAAGGAAGAAATCTTGAAAGGAGTATTGTAAGAGAAATGGAAGTTGATGTGAGGAAAGTGTGGAGATAGGGTTTTTCGGAGATAACGCAGCATCAAGGTGGTGGAAAAGTCGATATTAGGAAAACTGAAATACAGAGTATTTTTGGGAACAGTTAAAACACTATGTGGTGGGTGATATTTATCATTAAGAAAATTGAAAATGTACTGTGGGACTATGTTGGGAGGGAAATTGGGAGTGTCAAATAGTTTGTGGAGAAATGAGAATTCTTGATGCAGTAAGTGGTAAGAGGAGGAGATACCAAAAACTAGATGTAAGAAGGCTAAGATGGTATTGGTTTTTCGAGATTAAGGGGAAGCACTGTAAAAATTGGTTATGGACGGTGTGAAAGATGGGTTCACGGTAGACTGAAGTTAGAAAGGCAAGAGGAGTGGAAGTAATTGAGATATCAAGAAAGGATAAAGTAGAATGTTGTTCATGATCTATGGTGAATTTGATATTGGGATGAAGCGTGTTGATGTGTGCTAAAAATTTGTTTGCGGAATCAATTGATGGAAAGAGGCAGAAGATGTCGTCTACATATCGTTTATCGTTTGTAAAAAAGTTGGTGGTGAGATATGGGGAGTAGGAATGAGAAAGGAGTCTTCAAGCTGAGAAATAAAAAAGTCAGCAAGAATAGGACCTAAAGGAGAGCCCATGGCTACTCCATCTGTTTGTTTGTAAGTGGAGTCTTTGTGGATAAAGAAGGTGTCTGAGGTGGCCAGGGATAACAATGTAGTGAACGTAGAGTGATCTAAATTATGGAAAAGTGAGTGATGTTGAAAGATGTGGTTGATGAGAAGGTCTGTGGTTTCTTGAAGGGGAATGTTGGTTAATAAAGATTGAATGTCTAGTGAACACATAATGGAATTTTGAGGAGAAACTGATTGTAAATGAGAAATAAAATTATAAGAATTAGAAACAGTATGAAGAGAAGTAAAGGAGGTTTTAATGATTTGTGCTAAATATTTGGCGAGATGAAAATTATGCATACGATATGCAGCAAGGACAGGTCTGAGAGGAAGGTTAGGTTTATGTACTTTGGGGGCTCCATATAAGGAGCCTAGGGAAGTTCCTGTAGGGTAAACTTGTTGGTACAATTCATCTATTAAACCACGATTCTTGAGGGATCTGAGATTACGAGAGAGTTTATCTTCTAATTTGTATATGAGGTCATGTGAAGTCGGGCCCATGTAAGAAAATTTGGAAGAATCTTGCAAGATGGCGTCCATCTTCCGATCATAGTCATCCCTGTCCAAGAGGACAACTCCTCTGCCCTTATCCGGAGAGCAAATTACCAGGTTAGGATTGGCGTCGAGATCTTTAAGAATTTGGAAGTCATCTCCAGTTATAAAAGGATGACATGAAGGAAATCTAGCCGTCCTGAAGTGAGTATAGGTTATCTCTCCAATTTTACGACAGATGTCTTTAAAATTAGATTTGTATATGGATTGAGTTTTGAGTATAGATGCAAGTTTTTCTACTTTTCTACATCTGATTGGAAAAGGTATGCGACGTGAGAGTTCTGAAGACCAATGTTCGTTGTAATAATGATAGCATAGGGAGAGTGACGCAAAATTTGACGGTAATAAAGAGATTGGAGAGAGTTAGTAAGAGCAAAAGAGTTTATAAGATGGAAAGCTCTAGAATCAATCTTTTCGAGAAAAGCTGTGAGTGGAACTACCCAGATATGTGAGGCGTCTACCATAAAGGGGGGAAAATACCCCTATAAAGAGCAAGCATCTGGGTTAGCCTAAAAAACCGAGAAGGAGTTTCAGCACAAAAAAAAAAAAAGAAGCTTGTCTTGAATGAGAAGCGATGAGCTTTTCCTAAGAAAGATCACGAGAAAAGAAACACCGAGAATATTAAGGACAGATGAAGGTTTGAGTTGAGAGTTTTCGAAGAAAATATCATAGTTGTGTGGTAGATTGTGTCGAGTACAGAAATGGAGGAATTGAATTTTTGAAGCATGGAAAGCGACCATGTTTTCTCTGTCCCAATTTGAAATACGAGAAAGATCAGAGGTTAGTTACTACAAAGCCATCCATCTTGAATTTATCAACTGCTGTTGGAAGAAGCGTCTTTCAAATTGAAATGAGTAATAAAGGGTGGAGTCATCGGCATAGTAGTGGATAGGAGACGAAGTAATAGAGAGAAGGTCATTGATGAAAATTAGAAAAAGAGTTGGGGATAGGAGAGATCCTTGAGGAAACTCACTATTAAAAGATTTAAAGGAAGAATGGTGGCCGTCTACAGCAGCAGCTTTAGAAAACCAGAAAGGAAATCAGAGAGAAGGAAAGATGCCCAAGGAGGAAACTTTGGAAATCAAAGCTTTGTGCCAGACTCTATCGAAAGCTTTCGATATATCTAACGCAGCAGCGAAAGACTCACCGAAGCCCCGAAGAGCGGAGGATCAAGAGTTAGAAAGTACGGAAAGAAGATTACCTGTAGAACAAACCTTACGAAAGCCATATTGGCAATCAGAGATAAAATTAGAAGAGTTAAGGTGTTTAAAAATCTTTCTGTTAAGTATAGATTCGAAAACTTTAGAAAAAAAAGAGGTTAAAGAAAAAGGGCGATAGCACGGTACACGGTATGCTAGATCAATGTTATAAATTAGAAACCAAAACAGTCTCCCTTCGATGGCTTATTCATTGAGAGAACTATTTTTATTTTTCATAATAATTATTATTTTACAAATTTTAAATTAAATTTTATTTTAAAAAAATAATATGAAGAGAACAATCGTCATATAATTAAGTATTACGTGATTTTTAAGAAATTTTTATTTTTATTTTATTAATTTACATCATCGGTAGGAGACTTCGAACAGATTTAAATTAATAAAAAACGGCCAATGAAAAATAAAGAATCGGTCATAAAACAACATTTTGCATATCAATCATTAGCCAATCAGAATACAGATACCATTTTTGTTTTGATATTCGCAACATGGAGGGAAGTAAAAGTAAAATAAGTTTCAAAAAGTTATACTTTAATTTGTATGTTTTTTAGGCAGTGTTAATTAATAGATTCACATAAATGATTGTTTTGAAAAAAAGAAAACAAAAAATTGTATGATCATTGAAAAATAATAATATTCCTAGTTATGATGTATAATAAATAGTTAGAAATTCTTGCTTGTGTGAAAAATTATTTGAACGTGAATTATGACAATGTATTATATATATATATATATATATATATATATTATATATATATATATATAT
>SEYY01014576.1:17500-20000 GCA_009176605.1 Armadillidium nasatum | reverse complement strand
ACCGTGAATGTCATCTATATGTAGTTCATGTAAGAAGGAACAAATCGGTTAAGTGTGGAGTCAGACAGTTGGACAGAGAAAGGATAAGAATGAATAAAGTCGTGTCGCACGAGTCCTTCGCAAAGGATAATATATGTGATGTGGGTGTTCAGAAAAAGTGTCCATTGTTATAGCGATAATATGGTGAGAGTTACGCAATAATCGACGTGAAGAAATAGATTGGAGAGAATTAGTGAGAGCAGGAGAGTTAATAGGAAAAGCATCCTAGACTCCACCTTTTCAAGGAGAGCTGTATGAGTGAAACCACACCATATGTGTGATACATACTCCATACAAGGGAGAACAACACTCCTATAAGAGCAAACAACTAGGGTGGAGTGAAGAAATTCTGAAAGCACCTCAGAACACCTAAGGGTGGAGTGAAGAAATTCTGAAGGCACCTCAGAACACCTAAAGTTTGTTTAGTAAGAAATAATTTGAACTTTCCGAGAAAGATCACGAGAAAGAGAAAGAGAATATTAAAGAGATATGAAGTTTTGAGTAGTGCGTTTTCGAAGAAATATCAGTGATTGTGATAGATTAAACTATTACCATATATATATATATATATATATATATATATATATATATATATATATTATATATATATATATATATATATATATATATATATATATATATATATATATATATATATATATATATATATATATATATATATATATATATATATATATATATATATATATATATATATATATATATATATATATATATATATATATATATATATATATATATATATATATATATATATATATATATATATATATATTTATATATATATATATATATATATATATATATATATATATATATATATATATATATATATATATATATATATATATATATATATATATATATATATATATATATATATATATATATATATATATATATATATTATATATATATATATATATATATATATATATATATATATATATATATATATATATAATATATATATATATTATATATATATATATATATATATATATATATATATATATATATATATATATATATATATATATATATATATAATATATATATATATATATATATATATATATATATATATATATATATATATATATATATATATATATATATATATATATATATATATATATATATATATATATATATATATATATATATATATATATAATATATATATATATATATATATATAATATATATATATATATATATATATATATTATAATATATATATATATATAATATGTATATATAAATTATATTATATATATATATATATATATATATATATATATATATATTAATATATATATATATATATATATATATATATATATATATATAGCCTGTGATATGAAAGACACTAACATCTTCCAAATTCATAAACAAGCCTATAAAAGAATATGCTATAACAGCGCTTTGCATCAGTGATATGTGCTCTGAAGTACTATTTATGCTTTCTAAGATTTCTGTAGTATTTTGATACATCATTTTTCCTGGAAGTTAATATTTTTTCATTAGAAAAATCGCAAGACCATCCAGCCACCTTGACGAATAAAAGAAAATGAAAAAATGTAAACAAAGAACAACTGATTCAAAGAAGATGGCTTGAAGATTTTTAAAATTCCCGTTCCTTGAGTCAAACTTCAATATTGCTAAGGAAACCACTCAAAGTCACTCAAAGCCACCCAAAGCCGGCTAAAGTCAGGATTAAGCCAATGGCCGGCACTTGAAGATGCTTTGACTCAAAGAAGACGTCTTTAAGGGGACAGTCCAATTTCAAAAAAAAAGTTTTAAATTTTTTGCAGATTTTCCAAATTTTTTTTATTGTTTATAGCTTTTTTCCCGGTGAAAAAAGTTTATTTTTAGCGTTTTTCTGAGTCTATAAATTTTTTTTATTTTTTATTTTTTTTATTTTACCCATTTTCATTTGAATGGTGGGGCCAAACTACTTTTTGGAATGACCTGAAATTTGTAATGTATATTTAAAATTCTATGTGCTACAAAAGCGATTACAAACTTTTCTTTGCAGAGTTATAGAAAAAATGTTATAAGCCCAAAACTGACCAACTATTTTCTGACAGGAAAAAAATTAAGAAAATAAGCTACGGCTACAGAATTTCTTATTTTGGTGGGTGTATAGAGAAGGGATTGGGCTACAAATTCCTCTCTATCCTTTATTTGATGCGATATGTTGGTTTCAAGATTTGACCTCAAAAAAGGTCAATTTTTTACTAAATTTCAAGAATTCCCAAAGTTTAAGGGGCTATATCTTGCTTCAAAACAATAGCATTTACTGATGTACTAAATAAAAGTTGTAGCCCTGTTCCTCTTCTGAACAATGTTTAAAAATAAAATAAATTTGCAGGAATCATTTTTTTTAAATAATTTTTTTCTCCGTAAAGGTAGGATTTTTGCAAAACATTTTTCA
>SEYY01014576.1:0-10000 GCA_009176605.1 Armadillidium nasatum | reverse complement strand
ATTCTCTGTGCTATCCTGTGGTATAAGGTAGTCTAGATCATATTCTTGTGATTGTGTTCACTAGATGTAATCTCTGGCAGAGGTTGGGAATAGAGTAAAGGTTAATTAATCTGACGATAGAACTCTTCCATTGTCAGTCAGTTCAAACTTTATGAGAGGTACACCACACACACACAAACTCACTAACTCACTCACTCTCTCACTCCCTCTCTCTCTCTCTCTCTCTCTCTCTCTCTCTCTCTCTCTCTCTCTCTCTCTCTCTCTCTCTCTCTCTCTCTCTCTCTCTCTCTCTCTCTCTCTCTCTCTCCTCTCCACTTTCTGACATTTATGTCGTTTAAAAAATGTTTGGCAATTTTAGCATCCTCGTGAAATTGAACCTACTGAGTTCCCTAATCACTGTTCTTGACATGGTTTGCAAGACAGGTATTCAGTCTAGGAGCAACTTTTGCAGCTGTTGTTTTCTTGTGTTCTGTCACAATCCTTTGCGTTTTTCTTTCGATTGACTTACCCCCAACTTTGTTTTTATCGAATGATGTTTTTTCGGAAACACAATAAGGGAGCTTGAACATTGACCTTATGTCTTGGATTAGCAATTTTCCCCGTTTTGAAATTCTACAAAACTGGACATGCATAAGACAACAAGAATGTTGAACAAAGAGCAAATGACCTTTACTTCCAACATTATAAGTTATCTATCAATCTATCTATCTATCAATCTAACTATATATCTATCTATCGATCTATCTATCTATCTATCTATCTATCTATCTATCTATCTATCTATCTATCTATCTATCTATCTATCTATCTATCTATCTATCTATCTATCTATCTATCTATATATATATATATATATATATATATATATATATATATATATATATATATATATATATATATATATATATATATATATATACATGTTTCCTCTCGTGGGTAAAGGCCAAAGGCCTAACATAATCCACCAGAGTTGGGGACAATTCGAAATCGAGTCGCTAATGGACGACGTGACCCGATACACGGCGTTTAAAAGTGTGCAAGTCAAAGGAAGAAGGGAAAACAGATAAAGGGAGTGTGTTCCAGACTTTAGCAGTAGAGTACACGTAAGAGTGAGCATAGCGGCTAAGTCTGGGGTCGGAGAGTTGGACAGAGAAAGGATGAGACTGTGTAGAAAGTCGTGTCGCACAAGTCCATCTCAATGGAGAAGGTATGAGACGAGAGAGTTCAGAAGAGCAGTGGCCGTTGTAATAGCGATAGCATAGAGAAAGTGACGCAACAATTCAACATAAAGAAAGAGATTAGAGAGAGTTAGTAAGAGCGGGAGAGTTGATAAAACGAAATGCCCTAGACTCCACCTTTTCAAGAAGAGCTGTATGTGTGGAACCACCCCAGATATACGAGACGTACTCCATCCAGGGGCGAACAACACCCCTATACAGAGCAAGAAACTGCGGTGGCGTAAAGTAATTCTGAAGGTACCTCATAACACCTAACCTCTTAGAAGCTTGTTTAGAGAGAGAAATAATGTGATCTTCCCAAGAAAGATCACGAGAAAAAGAAACACCGAGAATATTGAAAACAGATGAAGGTTTGAGTTGAGTGTTTTCGAAAAAGTATCATAGTTGTGTTGAAGATTGTGTCGAGTAGAAAGATGGAGGAATTGAGTTTTTGGGGCATTTAAAACGACCATGTGTTATCTGCCCCAATTTGAAATACAAGAAAGATCAGAGGTCAGTTGCTCCAAGGCTACCCTTCTTGAATCTATCAACTGCTGTTGGGAGGGACGTTTTTCAAATTGAAAGGAATAATGAAGGGGGTAGTTTTCCGCATAGGAGTGTATAGGAGACAAAGTAATAGAGAGATATATATATATATATATATATATATATATATATATATATATATATATATATATATATATATATATATATATATATATATATATATATATATATAAAGTCTCCCCTCCCCCTAACTTGGAATGGAGGAGAGATTAAAATTAATGGGGAGGGAGAGGAGAGAGGAGTTGTTGAGTGAGATGATTTATAAATTAAAGTAGGTAGGGAGAGATTGGAGCTAGTCGCTTTATATAAGTATATGTGGGTAATTTTTAGAGATGGTGATAAAGTTGGTCATAAAAAATAGGTGTTTGGTGGTTTGAGGAATATCTGAGATAGAGGTTGGTTACCAACGGAGGTGAAGGTGAAAATGTTTGAAGAATGTTGTATACTGGTGGATATGTATTTGAATATATGGAGGTTGAAAGCTAGGAAAAGAAAAAAAAGAAGTTTTCGAAATGAAATATCTGAAAGCGCTTTGTTTCGTTGATAGAAGAGATAGAGTCAGGAATGTTAGAATTAAGGAAACGTGTTTATGGAGAAAGAATATGATTTAGACATTTAAACAAAGTATGCTGACGGTTTGGGCATGTTTGTAAGATGAATGAAGAGATAATTGCTAAAAAGAAATTTGTTTCAGAAGTGGGTGACGTAAGGAATAGGGGGAGATTGAAGGGAAGTTGGATGAGTAATCTCAAGGAGCTATTAAGGGATAGAGGGATAAATTAGGAGGAGGGTGTGCGGCTGACCGAGGATAGGAATGAATAGAAAAGATTGGTGAAATTGGGAGTGTCTGAATGAATATTAGCTTTGATAGACACCACCCCATTATTGTGGGAAAGGTTGTAGGCATATATATATATATATATATATATATATATATATATATATATATATATATATATATATATATATATATATATATATATATATATATATATATATATATATATATATATATATATATATTGATAGGAAACTTTAGAATTTTATTTTTACCATCTAATTAATGAATTTTTGAATACTATATTAATTTAACATGAAGAGCCAAATGTATTGTTAAATAGAATAGAATCGAAAAAGATACGGAAGATAATATTACATATTTTTGTAATTTGAAAATTTTATTTCATATAATAAAAAATTTTGATTTTGCCGGATACCAAAAAATTGCCTAATAGGCTGGATACCGGATAGCATACAGATATCCTGCACATCCCTTATATATTTTAATATATATATATATATATATATATATATATATATATATATATATATATATATATATATATATATATATATATATATATATATATATATATATATATATATATATATATATATATAAGGGAGGATGAGGTCTTTATATAATTGGAATAACAGCGAAGAAGGAAAAAAATCTCGCAATCTCAAGAGAACTCCCAGCTTCTTTGAGGTCGCCCTAGCAACCGTTGTGATGTGAGATCCCCAAGGCATTTTTTTTGTATATGTGAAGGCCAAGGATGTTTTTTTTAACATTAGAGACGGGAGAACCATCTAAAGAAATTGAATAATTAGGTGTCTTTGAGAGAGAAATTTATATAAGTAGAGTTTTGAAAGTGTTTAATTTAACAAGGTTGAAAAATTTTATTCAGATCACTAAAAACTGATTCGGAAAGATTAAGACGAGAGACAACTCTAGATGTAAAGAAAGAAGCAAATTTGAAATGAGTAGAAGAATAGAGAGTTGAGTCATCGGCATTTGAATGTATAGAGTAAGATGAGCATCTGAGAAGATCATTAACAATAGGCAATAGGAGGCAATACAGAACCCTGAGGAACACTACTTTTGACAGGAAAAGAAGAAGTCCTACTATCAACATCAGCTGAAATATAACAATTAGAAAGAAATCTAGACATAAGTAAGCAAAGAGAAAGTGGAAACCCAAAGTAGTTTTTAGTGATACGAAAGATAGATTTGTACGATACCAGGATGAAAAATTAGAGGCTAATATATCTGTATATATCAGTAGATATATAAAGTCGTGAGTTTCTGGAGTTTAAAGACAATAGTAGTCCTAAGGGCAACATCCCTGCGTTGGATAGCCCGAGAACAAGTAGAGGTAAACCAAGGTTTATTAGGTTTAGTAGAAGGAAAATAAAATTGAATGTATGCCTCCATGCCAGAGAGAATCACCTTGGTTATGTGCTCTGCACACTCCGAGGGATCCATCCCACGGAAGCAATAATCATTCCACAGGAAATCAAAGAAGTAACACAGCAAGTTCGACCAGCTTGCGGCACAGAAATGAAACAAACGTTTCCTTTCAATAGAAGGGGGTCTTTCCTGAGGAAGACTTGGAGAGATAAAGGACCAAAGGACCTCCCCGTCCTCAACTCGGGCAAAGGGCAACAAGGTCAAAGGTCGAATCTATCACTCGCAGACAGTTATATAATAGAGTTGCCCTTTTGAGATTGACGTCATGACTAGATCATGAGTAGTTCCAATGCGATTTCCTTTTGTATCGCCATGGCATAGTGGTTTACGCATAAGACTACCATCTTAAAGGTCGCTGGTTCAACTCCGAAAGCAGATATTAATTTTCTGTATAGAAATAGTCTGTGTGACTTTTAACAGACTAAAAAAACTCATATATATATATATATATATATATATATATATATATATATATATATATATATATATATATATATATATATATATATATATATATATATATATATATATATATATATATATATATATATATATACATTAGTTATGTATCGGATGTTTGATTTTTAATATTCTAGGATGCCGATGTCTATTTTTTTTTACATCCGCAGATGCGAATGCGATTGTTTACGTTCATATTTGTAAAGGTTATAGGCTCATATATATATATATATATATATATATATATATATATATATATATATATATATATATATATATATATATATATATATATATATATATATATATATATATATATATATATATATATATATATATATATATATATATATATATATATATATATATATATTCAAAGAGGGGATGTTAAATCAATAAGAGAATAAGGAAAACCCTACAAGTCCCACCAACGCAAATTTCGTAGGTGAGCACAGACTTTGGCTTTAAATTAATTGAGATTAAATATAACAGGAAATACAAAATATGGGAGAGAAATCCACAAAACAGATTTGGCTGGAAAGAAGGAGGAATCACATCTGTTAACCTGGAGTTGCCTGTGTCCACCCAAAATGCACCCCTTTTGCAATGAGGCAGTCGTATACATTTTCCGCTGTAGTACCTATTGAAAAAGACAAGGCACTACCGCCATGTCCCAAAGATTAAGGTCAAGTGAACTAGAAAAGCGGAAAAATTTATAAGCCATTGACTCAGCACTATCGAAAAGACATGTGAAACGTGAGTCACCTCATATATGAGATTATTACTCCAAATTGGTACTGATCAGGCACTTATATATTTGGAGTAACTGCAAAGCAGTAAAATATTCTCGCAGCCTAAACAGAACTCCAAAGCTTCTTTGAGACAGTCCTTGCAACCATTGTGTTGTGAGGTCCGAAAGACATTTTTTTTGATTTTATGAAGGCAATGAATGCTTATGCTTTTAATAGGAGAGACGGGGAACCATCGAATGAAAAAGAAAAGTTAGGAGGTGTCTTTGAGAGCGAAATTATAAGAAGTTGAGGTTTTAATTAAAGAGTTGAATTTTACAAGGTCGAGAGACCCCATGGGAAATTCTATTCAGATCAACAAAAACGGAATATGAAAGATGAAGACAATTCTAGATGCAAAATAGGGAGTGTATTTGAAATGAATAGAAGAATGTAGGGTAGAGCCATCTGCATTTGAATGTATGGGGCTAAATGATCATCTCAGAAGATCATTAAAGAAAATTATTAATAAAGTAGGAGACAATACAACCCTGAGGAACACCACTATTGGCAGGAAAGATGGAAGACGTCGCTCCATTAACAACAGCCGAAATGAAACTATTAGAGATAAAATTAGAGATAAGTAAACAAAGAGAATTGTAAATTCAAAAGAGCAGAGCTTAGAAAGCAGTGATGCAAGCCAAACCCGATCAAATGCCTTAGATATCAGTCCAATTCACAAATCTCCCCATGGCCCTAAGGGCAGAAGATCATAAATCTGTGAGATGGAAAGTATATCACCAGTAGACTTCGATCGTCGAAAACCATACTGATGATCAGAAAGAAGGGAATGGGATTCGAGATGACCTAAGAAATAAGAGTTGAGAAGGGCTTCAAAGATCTTTGAGTTATGGAGTATAGGGCGTGATAGTTAGAAAGATCAGAGTGGCTACCTTTTTCGGAATTGGTTAGACTAATGAGCACTCTCAACAATAAGAGAAAGTACCAGTATTAAGGCATAAAGAAAAAGTTGAACGAGGGACAGAGTCAGGTCAGAAGAACACTCCTTTAAAACTCAGGGACGAATGGCATCCAATTCGCTGGCCTACCTGTGTTCATATATTTCAGAAGCTCATGTACCTGATTAAATAAAATCACAAGTAAAGGCATGTAACATCTCAGAGGAGAAGAAGCTCTAGAATGATTACCAGAGTCGTTCAGGGTTGAATTAGAAGACAAAAGGAGGCCGAAGTGATTAGCATTTTGAGTTGGAGGGATATCACCAGAAAATCAGAACGAATAAGAGGAGGTATCAAAGATATACATATATATATATATATATATATAAATTATATATATATATATATATATATATATATATATATATATATATATATATATATATATATATATATATATATATATATATATATATATATATATATATATATATATATATATATATATATATATATATATATATATATATATATATATATATATATATATATATATATATATATATATATATATATATATATATATATATATATATATATATATATATATATATATATATATATATATATATATATATATATATATATATATATATATATATATATATATATATATATATATATATATATATATATATATATATATATATATATATATATATATATATATATATATATATATATATATATATATATATATATATATATATATATATATATACATATATATATATATATATATATATATATATATATATATATATATATATATATATATATATATATATATATATATATATATATATATATATATATATATATATATATAATATATATATATATATATATATATATATATTATATATATAATATATATATATATATATATATATATATATATATATATATATATATATATATATATATATATATATATATATATATATATATATATATATATATATATATATATATATATATATATATATATATATATATATATATATATATATATATATATATATATATATATATATATATATATATATATATATATATATATATATATATATATATATATATATATATATATATATATATATATATATATATATATATATATATATATATATATATATATATATATATATATATATATATATATATATATATATATATATATATATATATATATATATATATATATATATATATATATATATATATATATATATATATATATATATATATATATATATATATATATATATATATATATATATATATATATATATATATATATATATATATATTCTATCTTCTCCGGTGGGCAAAGACCAGAGGCCTACCAAATTCCACCAGAGTTCGGAAATATCTATAATCATGGTCGATGGAGGCAGACGTGTCCAGATACACGGCGTTTGAAAGTATGCAAATCAAAGGAAGTTGGGAAAACAGATGAAGGGAGTGTGTTCCAGACTTTACCAGTAGAGTATATGTAAGATTGAGCATAGTGGTTAAGTCTGGGGTCGGAGAGTTGGACAGAGAAAGGATGAGAATGTGTAGAAAGGCGTGTCGCACGAGCTCTTCTCAATGGAAGAGGTATGCGACGAGAGAGTTCAGAAAAGCAGTGTCCGTTGTAATAGCGATAGTAAAGAGAGAGTGACGCAACAATTCGACGGGCAGAAAGAGATTGAAGAGAGTTAGTAAGAGCTGGAGAGTTGATGAGACGAAATGCCCTAGACTCCACCTTCTCTATTAGAGCCGTGTGTGTGGAACCACCCCAGATGTGCGAAGCGTACTCCATACAGGGGCGATCAACACCCCTATACAGAGCAAGCAACTGGGGTGGCGGGAAGTAATTCTGAAGGCGCCTCAGAACACCCAACCTCTTAGAAGCTTGTTTAGAAAGAGAAGTAATGTGATCTTTAAAAGAAAGATCACGAGAAAAAGAAACACCAAGAATATTAAGAACAGATGAAGGTTTGAGTTGTGTGTTTTCGAAGAAGATATCATAGTTGTGTGGAAGATTGTGTCGAGTGGAGAGATGAAGAAATTGAGTTTTTGAGGCATTGAAAACAACCATGTTTTCTCTGCCCCAATTTGAAATAAGTGAAAGATCAGAGGTTAGTTGCTCCAAGGCTACCCTTCTCGAGTCTATCAACTGCTGTTGGGTGGGACGCTTTTCAAACTGGAAGGAATAATGAGGGGTTGAGTCATCAGCATAGGAGTGGATAGGAGATGAGGTAATAGAGAGATCATTAATGAAAAGTAGAAAAAGTGTTGGGGATAAGACAGAACCCTGAGGAACACCACTATTAATAGATTTAAAAGAAGAACGGTGGCCGTCTTCAACAGCTGCTATAGAACGACCGGAAAGGAAATTAGAGAAAAGAGCACAGAGAGAAGGATAGATACCGGAAGAGGGAAGTTTAGAAATCAAAGCTTTGTGCCAGACTCTATCGAAGGCTTTCGATATGTCCAGCACGACAACAAAAGATTCACCGAAATGCCGAAGAGCGGAGGGCCAAGAGTCAGAGAGAAGGGAGAGAAGATCACCCGTAGAGCGTTTCTTACGAAAGCCATACTGGCGATCTGAGATAAGATTAGAAGAAATGAGATGTTCCAAATCTTCCTGTTAAGGATAGATTCGAAAACTTTAGAGAGAACGGAGGTCAAAAATTCCTATCTCTATTTCAGAAAATAATCAGTTTTTATTTTTTTTGATTTAAAATTAAGATAATTTTAAGATAATACTATTAACTATTAATATATATATATATATATATATATATATATATAATATATATATATATATATATTTATATATATAATATATATATATATATATTATATAATATATATATATATATATATAATATATATATATTATATATAATATATATATATATATAAATATATATATATATATATATATTATATATATATATATATATATATATATATATATATATATATATATATAAATATATTATAATATATATATATATATATATATATATAATATATATATATTATATATATATATATATATATAATATATATATATATATATTATATATATATATAATATATATATATATATATATATGTATATATATATATATATATATATATATATATATATATATATATATATATATATATATATATATATATATATATATATATATATATATATATATATATATATATATATATATATATATATATATATATATATATATATATATATATATATATATATATATATATATATGCAAGATTTTAAATTTGCATAACTCTCACAGACTATTTCAAAATAGAAAATAATGTCTGCTATTGGACACGAACCAACAATCTTTAAGATGGTAAGTCTAATGCGCTGACCACTATGCTACGGCAGTAAAATGGAATTCCACTTACCATCTTTAAGGTTGTTGGTTCGAGTCCAATAGCTGAGCAGATACTATTTTCTCTTTTGAAATAGTCTGTTAGAGGTTATAGCAGACTTTAAAATATTATATATAACCGTTTGCGAGTGATATATTCGAAATTTGACCTCGTTGTACTTTGCTCGAGTTGCAGTAGGGGGAATCCTTTGAGCTTGACACCATGACTGTAGATCAAGAGCAAGTTTCAATGCGATTTCGTTTTTACTGTTGTAGCATAGTGGTTAGCGTCCTAGATTTATCATCTTAAAGGTGGTTGGCTTGAGTCCAAGAGCAGACATTATATATATACACTGTAAAAAATTAC
>SEYY01014575.1:0-7500 GCA_009176605.1 Armadillidium nasatum | reverse complement strand
TCGGTTAATTTGCTAATCGCTAAAGGAGAATGATTAAAGTGTGAGACTATTTTTCTGTTAATTGCAATTATATTGCTCACAGCCTTTTGCGAAAATATTGATTCATTTTCACTATGAAACATGATAGTGACTGTACACCACACTCCCTCATACCACCAACCATATTTGCAGCGGAATCTCGTAGTACAAGAAAAATTTTGTTGGAGATCTTATACTCATTCAGAACAATGTGTAGTTGTTCACATTATTTCAGCTGTATGTGAACCAGGAAAAGGAACAACTCTAAGCACAGCTCTACATTGTTCAAACTCATCTGAAAGCCAATGGCCTGTCACACTCAAAAATGGAGCATTATTTGTTGAAGCTGTCCAAATGTCTGTGGTCAAAGAAAGACTGTTAATTTCATCGAGCGATGTCTGATTTTTTGCTTTTACTTTCATAAATATATCCGGATTATTTTGTCTGTGAAATATTTTCTTGATGGAATTCTGTAATTAGGACAGAGTTTTAATAAGCCTTTGGAATCCAATGTCAGATGTTAAAGAATATGGTTGAATATCAACAGCATCATTTCTCCTATCAGATAATGTATCTCTTGGACTTGTGATCGTTAATATTCCAAATTTTACTCTTTTCTAAAACTGATTGTATAGTTGGTTGAACTTTTTTTGGAGGCTCATAGTTGCTGCAACTTGCTTCTGAAGTATTTGGCTGTGACCAATCATATTGCCTTTTCAGCTTATCCGTTTCAGCTTTTGCTTCATCTGAATGAATTTCTTAATGTGGTTCAACATATTTGACGTTATAACTTTTTGCAGATTTTCCACCTCTTGATATGGTGGCTTTACATAATTTACAAATACATTTACTGTTATCCTTAGGATGAACATCAAAATACTTCCAACAATAACTGTTGACATACTGCTTTCGTTAAAAAGTAATAATTTTTAATTATTATTATCTTATAATAGATTCTAGAACTAGGTTTTTTTTAAAATTTTTAAATTTTTATTTTTTAATATATCTGAAAAGTAAGCAATAAAAATGATTTACATTAATAATGAAAACATGCATAGTTATTAGTAATAAATAATAATGTTGATACTGCTTTTTCTCGGTATTAATTTAATTAATAATAAGTAATAATTTATTATTAATTAATAATAATAACTCATTACTTATTAGGTGTCCTTGATAAAAGGCCGATTAATCGGTAATCGGCCGATTTCAAAAGGCCGATTAATTGGTAATCGGTAATCGGCTACTTGGCTTATCGGTGCACCCGATATATATATATATATATATATATATATATATATATATATATATATATATATATATATATATATATATATATATATATATATATATATATATATATATATATATATATATATATATATATATATATATATATATATATATATATATATATATATATATATATATATATATATATATATATATATATATATATATATATATATATATATATATATATATATATATTATTATGAGCATATCTCTATTGCTAATATTATTCACAGGTAGCTGTCATGGAAGCTCATATCCAAGTAAAAAGAAGCTAATTATCCGAAATGAAAAAAAAGAATGGAAAACGCCTCAATCAAGATTGAAGGATCTTCACTTCATTACTTCATTATAAAGATGAGCGTTTTATCATTTTTGTAGTTTATTTGGAATTAGTTACTAAATTTTCTTACTTTCTATTTCTTTTAGGTATCATATTACTTATTATTAATTGAATACCTACACAAAATAAAAACTATTGTAAACATTCATTATAAGAAAAATAATAAATTCAACAAACAATTCCAAACAGAATTTCGTAGTGAAAACTGTATCAGTACAGAACCGTTTCACGTAAGTTTTTTTAAGGTTTTTTTATTTCGTTCAACTTTATTTACATAACTAAAAAATTTTATGTTAAATTATATAAAAGAAAATTCTTAATTTCTTTTATAGTTCCGGGATAGGAACTACATTCAACATAGTCTTATCTACTTTTCTTCAAGAGTCCTTTTCCTTAATTGTTCCTCAATAGTCAGAAGGGACAGCAGGAATTCCTTTATTGATTCTCAAATCTTCAATAAAATTAAACATTCCTGCCAGTTCTTCAATAGAGCCCTGAATTGTTCAGCTCTTAAAATTCTTTCTCAAAGTTCTGACCGTGTTGTCAAGAGTTTCATTATTCATCATTCTATTCTATTATATTATCTACAAAGTAAAAATCTTTAGAAATTCTACGTGTTTTCCTCTACCTCAAAATAAAAAAGGAACTACAGAACCAGTTCTTGTCATATCTTTGTTGTCATTTGCTCTTTTGCGTGATCCTCCTGAAATCTCAGAAAACCTGAGATCCTCTTTTCGCGAAAGCAGACTGCGGCATCAACCAATCACCTCGTTGAAGAGGATTTAACACCGATATCAACCTCGCCTTACGACAAGGAGAAGAGAACGACTCAACTAGGTCACCTAGAACCGCCTCCTCATCAGTAGATTTAAAACCAACGGTGGGTGAAAATTAAATAAATCGCTTCTCTTTTTCAATTTAATTTAAATATATTTTATTTTTATTGAATAAATATATATATATATATATATATATATATATATATATATATATATATATATATATATATATATATATATATATATATATATATATATATATATATATATATATATATATATATATATATATATATATATATATATATATAATATATATATATATATATATATATATATACATATATATATATATATATATATATATATATATATATATATATATATATATATATATATATATATATATATATATATATATATATATATATATATATATATATATATATATATATATATATATATATATATATATATATATATATATATATATATATATATATATATATATATATATATATATATATATATATATATATATATATATATATATATATATATATATATATATATATATATATATAATATATATATATATATATATATATATATATATATATATATATATATATATATATATATATATATATATATATATATATATATATATATATATATATATATATATATAGTCCATCACAATCACTTTGTATTTTCACTAAATTAAAAATATAAAAATATGCTAAAATGCATGAAAAACACCATATTTAAAAGCAGAAAAGTAAATATCATCACCACTCATTGGTCGGTGAGTATTGAATATTTATTGGAAATATAAAGACAAAATATGCCAAAATGAATTAAAACTATATTTAAGCATGGAAAAGTAAATATCGCTACTCATGAGTCAGGAAGTATGAGGACAGAGCCCCTCCATAAACAAATGTCTATGTGCCATGCATTTGTATCTATTAATTTTTATTAATAATAACAAGCATATATCAAGAAAATTTTAATTTACCTTAAATATCATTGTAATTCACCAGTGAAAATATAAATGCATGATACACATTTATTTTCCAACAAGTGTCAGAGCCCCCTGTACCCTCCAACACATGAATGGTGGTGATATTTACTATTCTACTCTTAAATATATTTTTCAGGCATTTTAGTATTTTATCTTTATAATTTTAATAAATATTGGTAATTGTTAAGAATGAACTCTCAATTTATTTCTTTTTTTTTACTCAGTCTAACTACACAGAGGAAATGATCGTAATATGATTTTTTTTGTTTGTTTGTTTATCAGTGAATAAAAAGAATTTTGTAAGAAAAAAAATACTCAAATAAAAATAATAAAATTATTAAAATGTATTTTTTTTTTACAATATGTTGTACCATTTCATCTGCAGCAAATTCATTTGTACTTTTCAGAGACGTATTGTCCTTTCAATGTCTTTTTTTATCTACTTTTTTTTTTTTTTTTTTTTTTACAGTGCTGCTAATCTAATGGATATGATATCGGTATTTTGTGGTTTATTATAAATAATTTTGTAAGAATTTGAAATATTTATTTATTTTAATGAAATAATTAAGTAGGAATAAATAACATATCGGAATGCTATTTATTAATATTAATACATTTTTTATTATATATCAATACAACACAAATCAGGGCTCTGTCAAAGATATATTAGTAAAATTGTTTTAAATCACCGTATGCCATTAACTATTGAGGATTAGATAAATGTTAACTACAATTTTTACTCTTAATACTTATAATTCTATCACCTCTCAAAATATTTATTATTAATCCTGAATCACAGTGTATTACATATATATATATATATATATATATATATATATATATATATATATATATATATATATATATATATATATATATTATATATATATATATTCGTAGTTTTTTTACGCCACCCCGTTGCTTGCTTACGCCTCGCATATCTGGGTGGGTCCACACATACAGCTCATCTTGAAAAGGTGGAGTCTAGGGCTTTTCGTCTTATAAACTCTCCTGCTCTTACTAACTCTCTCCAATCTCTTTCTTCCCGTCGAATTGTTGCGTCACTCTCTCTTTACTATCGCTATTACAATGGACATTGCTCTTCTGAACTCTCACGTCGCATACCTCCTCCACTGAGAAGGGCTCGTGCGACACGTCTTTCTACACAGTCTCATCCTTTCTCTGTCCAACTCTCCGACCCCAGACTTAACCGCTATGCTCAATCTTACATGTATACTCTACTGGTAAAGTCTGGAACACACTTCCTTTATCTGTTTTCCCAACTTCCTTTGACTTGCACACTTTTAAACGCCGTGTATCGGGTCACGTCGGCCATTTAGCGACCCGAATCTGATTGCTTCCCCAACTCCGGTGGATATTGGTAGGCCTTGGGCCTTTGCCCACCGGAGGAGAGATATAAAAAAAAAAAAATAAAAAATATATATATATATATATATATATATATTATATATATATATATATATATATATATATATATATATAATATATATATATATATATATATATATATATATATATATATATATTATATATATATATATATATATATATATATATATATATATTGTAACGGATTTCTATATCAATTGATGTTGTTTTGATGTATCCATTAACGAATTTATTTTATTGGGTTCAGCTTTTCCAACGACAACCAAAGCTACAAAAAGAGAAGAAAACACAAGCACAGTTTTCTTTAAGTATATAATATAAATTGTTTCAGGAATATATAATTTACAGAATATATAAAATTACTTAAACTTTTTTTCAAGAGTTTTTTAAAGATTATCTACCTTTCACTAACCTATCACTAACCCTAACCAATGTTACCTAATCAATAAATGTTTTTTAAAATTTACGATACTTTTCTTTACAAATATATAGACGTGTCCTGTTACAACTTCAATTCGTTCGGGAAGTCCTCTGCTTCAAAACACCGAAATCGTTGTGAGCAGATTTCTAAAATATATCTGTTCTCGAATACCGGTCGTGGCTATTATGAATTCCAGAAGCCCAAACCGTGTCCAATAATGGTGCCACAATCTTAAATCCTGTAAACGATAGTCGAACAAAATCCACACAATCCAAAAGTTTCTCATTCATGAGTCAAAAATCGGGAGTCGAAAATCGGGATTCAAAAGTGGCCGTTGAAGCCGCCACCAACTTCCAAGTCAAGAACTGGAGTCAAAATCTATGAGTGAGGACTGGCAATCTAAACCTCGCAGACAAAAGTGGAAACCAAGACTCGAAGCCAAGATCGGAAGCCAAGACCGGAACCTGCATCGTAAGAGAAAAGCTAATTACAGCTTACGATGTTCTAATAATAATAATAATAATAATAATAATAATAATAATAATAATAATAATAATAATAATAATAATAATAAAATATTTTTGCAGTGCTTTAATCGTTTTAAACTTAATTCAGGTTTCTCATTTTAGTCAGAATTTGCTAGCATCAATTGAAACTTCTTTCGCCAGAAAACTTAAATCGATTTTTAAACTTACCCGTCTCGCGGGTTTTCCAAGTTCCGTACGCTGAGTATTTGTCTTTGAACTAATCCAATGTCGATCGTAACTTCGCTGTATAAAGACAATGCTGTAAATATATGAAATGTTTAAACTTAAAATTCAAAAAAAAGATTCGCAACTTTAACCCAAAAACCTGAGAAGAATTACCTTAACTGAAGATTTAAAAACAGCTACGAATCCAACACTTGACAAAGCTCGCAATTTGAATGAGGAATACAACTTAACACGTTGAGTGCCAAGAGACCCACCGGTGGGTCTCGTAGCACAAAACAAAAAATTTCATCCGATTCTCCTGAAAATTTCAATATAGATAGCTTTTTTCCCGACGAAAAAACTCCATTCCTAACGTTTTTGCGAGGGAGTTAAAGTTTAGAAGTTATTTCGGAATTTTTAGGAATGTTCAAATCTACGGTGAGGCCACATAAAAAATATTTTCGGTCTGAAATTTGGAGTGTTTGTTCCTAAGTCTATTGGCTAAAACATCTTTTAAAAAACTTTTGCTGTTAGAAGTAAAGAAAAATTGTTATTAGCTCAAAACTGACCCACTGTCGAAAGTCAAAAATTTAAAAAAAAAATAAATTCCAACTTTTTTTAAAAAAATATTTTTAAAAATAAAACTACAATAACTACATTTCTCATTTTTGGAAGTGTTATAGATAAATGATGGGGCTACAATATTTTTCTATATATTATTCGATCTAGTTCGTTTTCTTTGAGATATAGCTTTTCAAATAAGGTCCATTTTTGTGCCAATTTTCAAAAGTTTTAAAAGTTTGAGACACTATACCTTTCTTCAAACAAATATTATTTTATAATGTTCCAAACGTAAGTTATAGACCTATCCCTCTTCTAAAATACATAAATAAAAAAAAAAAAAATGGGTTTAGCCTTTTTTTTAAATAACTTTTTTCTGCGGAAAGGTATGATTTTTTTCAAAAAAAAAATTTGAGTGCGTATAACTTTTTTTCTAGACGTGATATCAAAAATCTCTTTATACAGCATCCATATATTGGGGCTAAGGTTATTCAGTTAAAATTTCAGCTCATGTGGACCAGTGGTTTGACCCCGCTATTCTAATTTTTTTTAACTTTTGACCCCAAATAACTTCTAAACAGTTAATCGTTCGTAAAAACGTTAGAAATGGACTATTTTCATCGGGAAAAAGCTATATATACTGAAAATTTCAGCTCAATCGGTCAAAAAATAAAAAAAAATTCAACAAACGGGCTCAGCCCCATTTTCTGGCATTCAACGTGTTAAAATCCAAACGAATATCTCTACTGGTAACTTTTAATAAGCAAAATGCTATTTTTTTAAACACTGCTTTTCAACTCTAAAGTCAGACACAACTGAGATTTTTTCACAAAACTGTGACTTGGTAACAAAATGCTTTGTACCGATATATTGCGTTTATATCTTTCCTGGTACATTACTCCCCCTCCAAGATTGGTAAACCAATCTTAAAAATAAACAAAAGCCTCCAAAAAAAA
>SEYY01014574.1:15000-17618 GCA_009176605.1 Armadillidium nasatum | reverse complement strand
GAGAGGAGAGGAGAAAATAATTATTTGCGATTTGAACGCTCATGTAGGAATACGTAGAGAAGGGGAGGAGACGGTTCTGGGAATGCATGGTATAGGAGAGAGAAACATCGAAGGTGAACATCTGATTGATTTTGCCATTAGAAACAATATGGCGATAATGAACACTTTCTTCAAACATGAAGAGAGCAAGAAATGGACGTGGTATAGATGGAGTACAGAGGAGCAGAGATACACGGAGAAATCAATGATTGATATGATGCTGACAAACGACAAGAAGAATCTTCGAGGATGTGAAAAGTGTGCCCACAATATCCCTAGACTCGGACCATAGAATGGTACTGGGGAAATTGAGGTGGAAGTCAGGGAATAAACCAAGAAGGAAAAGTAAGAGAAAGATACTGTTTGGAGAAACTGAGAGAGGAGGGAGTTAGAGAAGAATTTAATGAAAGAATTACTCAGGAATATGAAAGAAGGTCAATAGAACAGGAAACTGTGGAAGAGAGCTGGGAAACCTTTAGGGAAGAAGTAGATCGAGTTGCAAGTGAAATAATGGGAAAAAGAAAATCGGAGGAGGAAGAAAGAAGATTGACGGTATGGTGGAATGAGGAGGTTAGGAATGCCGTGAAACTCAAGAACAAGGAATATAGGAAATGGATACAAGAACAGAGGAAAATAGAAGAGAATATGTGAGAGCAAGAAATCATGCAGAAGATGTGAAAAGAAGAAATAAAGATTCCACATGGATCAGAATAGGAAGAGAATTGAAGGAAGATATGCAGGGGCACAAGAAAACTTGTATATGGAATGGCCAAGAACATGAAAGCAAGTAAAGAACCAGAAACACATGTGGTTTTGAATAAAGAGGGAGAACCGCTTCTGGAGGAGACAGAGGTAGCGGAAAGATGGAGAGAGTATTTTGAGGAGTTGCTGAATGTACAGGAAGAGGAGGAGGAGGTGGAAATAGTGGAGGCACTCTCGAGAGAAAGATAAACACTGAAGCAAATCAGAATGCTTCAGATAGAAGAGGTGAGAGAAGCAATTTTAATGTTAAGAAACGGGAAGAGTGCAAGATAAGATAGATTGAGTTAACTAGTTATTCAAAGACAGAGGAAGCAATAACTAAATGGTTAACATTGATATTCAACAAGGTGTGGCTAAGAAGGAAAAATACCAACAGAATAGAGGAAAACAGTAATCTGCCCAATACATAAAAAAGGAGATAGAAGATAATGTTGAAATTATAGGGGAATAGTGTTGACAGCAGGAGCGAGTAAGGTATACGAAAGGAATCTTGGAAGAGAAGATTGAGGATGAAGGTTGAAGATAAAATTGGAAAATAGCAACAGGGTTTTAAACCAGGGAAAAGCCCAACAGACTTGATATTCCATATGAAGATGCTGACGGAGAAAAACAAAATTTAACAAACAAGCTTATGCAACATTCATAGACTCAGAAAAATCTTTCGATAAGATAAAATGGGAAAGACTGTGGAGAGTATAAGAAAACACAGTGTACAACATTCCGGAGAAATACAAAAGCTATTAAGAGAATGCACGAAAATAAGAAAATATGATCAGAAGAGGAGGAAGCGAGAAATGGTTTAGAGTGAAAACCGGGGTGAGAAAGGGCACTGTATTGCCGTCATTGCGGCAGTGATACCATCAGAGACTGAGAATTTTCAGAAAGATGTGAATAGGTGGAATGAAGTGCTGAACTCAATGGGCATGAGGATAAACAGAGTAAACAGAAGGAATGGTAATAGCAAGGGAGAGAGATGAGATAGTTGTGAACATAGAGAGTATTAAACTTAAGTAGGCAAGTAAGTTTAAATACTTGGGTGTGGTGTTCCATTATATCTAAGATCTCCTTCACCACCTCACCCTACTGAAGGGCAGACCAAAATTCTCTATTTTATCTTTACATTGCTCTTATCCTTCAAAATTAGATCATCCTCGAGTGTAGAGTATGTTTGATCAAGCATCCTCGAAGATATTATCACAGACAGGAGTCAATTAAAAAGAGAATGCCTTCGTATTGCTACGGAGGCTATCCGCGATCACTCTCCAAAATTAGACTTGAGATAGAAACAAGCATAATGTCTTTCTCTCTTAGAAGAGAGTACTTTATGTGCTTCACCTATATCCGTTCCAAACACCTCAACCCTTTGCAATGATTTATTTCCCTTATGGAAGTGGCTCACAACTCAACCTACTGACCATTTGCCATTGCACTGCATATAATTCTTCGACTCTAAAAATTCTACTCTGTTAGGTGCTGTCACATACCTAGGGGGAGATTACAACTCATGGTTATTTCCCAAAACCTCTGTCTGTAACTCCTTTCTTTCCTTCCTAAAGGAAAGAGCCTTGCAGCAGAACTGAAGGGCACGTTCCAGTACTAATCTCTTTATGATGGTAACACAGTTCAAATTTTCACAGACGGTTTCAAATCTGAGGAGAGAGTATTGCTGCAGAAATTTTTTCAGATCTCATATACTTTCCCTCTGTCGGTTTTAATTTTTTCAGCTAAGTTGACGATAATTTTAAGGCTTGTCAAGAATCATGTGTCTAAATAGTGGTCAATCCTCTATCGTATATTATGACTATCTCAATGCACTG
>SEYY01014574.1:0-10000 GCA_009176605.1 Armadillidium nasatum | reverse complement strand
ATTTCCAATGACTTGCACATCTTCAAACGCCTTGTTTCGGGACATGTCGGCCTTTAATCTGACCAGGATCATGATTTTCTTCTTTCTCTGGTGAAAATTTGGTAGGCCCTTGGCCTTTGCCCACCAGAGGTGTATATATATATATATATATATATATATATATATATATATATATATATATATATATATATATATATATATATATATATATATATATATATATATATATATATATATATATATATATATATATATATATATATATATATATATATATATATATATATATATATATATATATATATATATATATATATATATATATATATATATATATATATATATATATATATAAAGTGCCAATTTTTCATGAAAAGCTTAAATTTCCATCATTAATGCTGAAATATTCTTGTTGACAGAAAAGGAAACAGTAGAAACCTCAAAAGGATTTTCAAAAAGAGTGAAGACTTGTTCTTCTCTTTTGGTCTTTTTAATACTCATTTCAATCGCTTCTCTTAATGCTTATCTCTATATGCAACTCAAACAAATCGAATTGTCAACTTATCACAAGAACAATATTCTACTTGAAAAATTCACTACAGCCATTTCAAGGTATGGTATATATATATATATATATATATATATATATATATATATATATATATATATATATATATATATATATATATATATATATATATATATATATATATATATATATATATATATATATATATATATATATATATATAGGGAGGGAGGAGTTAATGTATGGAATCCACCCTAGCTACTGGCTAGCAGTTATTTTGGAAACAGCACCAGTAATGGTTTCTAGATTATATGAAAAGGTTTCAGTTGTGATCGCAACTAAAATAAAATGTTAATTTGCTGTTCGTGACAGGAAAGGGAGGTAGCATAGCTATTAATATAGGGGAACCGGCAAGGATATTGGAGAGGCGTATTGAAATGAGACCTGAAAGGGAACGATGTCTAATGGCAGCCAGTGTTTTACACTCAACGATGAGATTGTGAATAGATTGGTGGAACTTGTTATAGAACCGACAAGGTGGCGGGGAAATTTGGACATGTGATATTCGTGAGTGATTCATGTGGAGGCTTACAAGGACTACTTCTCGGTGGAAATTGAGGAAATGGGCGGAATACCATTCCAATCAAGTTAATACTGCATCACCAAATTCAGATTACGCGTCGCAGCTTTTCTACTCTCCTATCGCTAGACCAATACTCTTGGTAGTAGGCCATGAAGCCCTCACCGAGCTGAGGACTGCAATCGATCGATTGGAGAAATTTAATCCTAATGTCAATAGGCGGGTGGTGGAGCAATCTACAGCGAGAAGAGGCAAGGTTAGCTTTTATTCAGATTTTTCATTGCCTGTAATTCCAACGTGAGATTGCATGCAGAAATGGTAAATGACTTTCTAAGACTTTGAGCACTTTCAAAAACTTTTGCACGATGAGTACTATTTTGTATCTTGAGTAAAGGGCCTGTAAGACATACAGTGCATTGAGATAGTCATAATATACGATAGAGGATTGACCACTATTTAGACACATGATTCTTGACAAGCCTTAAAATTATCGTCAACTTAGCTGAAAAAATTGAAACCGACAGAGGGAAAGTATATGAGAGAGATTGATCTGAAAAAATTTCTGCAGCAATACTCTCTCCTCAGATTTGAAACTGTCCGTGAAAATTTGAACTGTGTTACCATCATAAAGAGATTAGTACTGGAACGTGCCCTTCAGTTCTGCTGCAAGGCTCTTTCCTTTAGGAAGGAAAGAAAGGAGTTACAGACAGAGGTTATGGGAAATAACCATGAGTTGTAATCTCCCCCTAGGTATGTGACAGCACCTAACAGAGTAGAATTTTTAGAGTCGAAGAATTGTATGCAGTGCAATGGCAAATGGTCAGTAGGTTGAGTTGTGAGCCACTTCCATAAGGGAAATAAATCATTGCAAAGGGTTGAGGTGTTTGGAACGGATATAGGTGAAGCACATAAAGTACTCTCTTCTAAGAGAGAAAGACATTATGCTTGTTTCTATCTCATGTCTAATTTTGGAGAGTGATCGCGGATAGCCTCCTTAGCAATACGAAGGCATTCTCTTTTTAATTGACTCCTGTCTGTGATAATATCTTCGAGGATGCTTGATCAAACATACTCTACACTCGAGGATGATCTAATTTTGAAGGATAAGAGCAATGTAAAGATAAAATAGAGAATTTTGGTCTGCCCTTCAGTAGGGTGAGGTGGTGAAGGAGATCTTAGATATAATGGAACACCACACCCAAGTATTTAAACTTACTTGCCTACTTAAGTTTAATACTCTCTATGTTCACAACTATCTCATCTCTCTCCCTTGCTATTACCATTCCTTCTGTTTACTCTGTTTATCCTCATGCCCATCGAGTTCAGCACTTCATTCCACCTATTCACAGCTTTCTGAAGATCTTCAGTCTCTGATGTTATCACTGCCGCAATGACGGCAATACAGTGCCCTATCTCACCCCGTTTTTCACTCTAAACCATTTCTCGCTTCCTCCTCTTCTGATCATATTTTCTTATTTTCGTGCATTCTCTTAATAGCTTTTGTATTTCTCCGGAATGTTGTACACTGTGTTTTCTTATACTCTCCACAGTCTTTCCCATTTTATCTTATCGAAAGCTTTTTCTGAGTCTATGAATGTTGCATAAGCTTGTTTGTTAAATTTTGTTTTTCTCCGTCAGCATCTTCATATGGAATATCAAGTCTGTTGGGCTTTTCCCTGGTTTAAAACCCTGGTGCTATTTTCCAATTTTATCTTCAACCTTCATCCTCAATCTTCTCTTCAAGATTCCTTTCGTATACCTTACTCGCTCCTGCTGTCAACACTATTCCCCTATAATTTCAACATTATCTTCTATCTCCTTTTTTATGTATTGGGCAGATTACTGTTTTCTCTATTCTGTTGGTATTTTTCCTTCTTTGGTATTTTTCCTTCTTCCATACCTTGTTGAATATCAATGTTAACCATTTAGTTATTGCTTCCTCTGTTTTGAATAACTAGTAACTCAATCTATCTTATCTTGCACTCTTCCCGTTTCTTAACATTAAAATTGCTTCTCTCACCTCTTCTATCTGAATCATTCTGATTTGCTTCAGTGTTTATCTTTCTCTCGAGAGTGCCTCCACTATTTCCACCTCCTCCTCTTACTACTACTACCACTACTACTCTTTTTCTTTCTCTTACTGTACATTCAGCAACTCTTCAAAATATTTTCTCTATCTTTTCGTTACCTCAGTCTCCTCCAAAAGCGATTCTCCCTCTTTATTCAAATCCACATGCGTTTCGGTTTTTTTTTTACTCGCTTTCATATGCAAGTTTTCTTGTGCCCTTCATATCTTCCTTCAATTCTCTTCCTATTCTGATCCACGTGGAATCTTTATTTCTTCTTTTCACATCTCCTGCATGATTTCTTGCTCTCGCATATTTTCCTCTGTTCTTGTCTTTATCAATTTCTTACATATTTTGTTCTTGAGTTTCAGGGCTTTCTTAACCTCCTGATTCCACCACGCCAACTTCTTCCTTCTTCTTCCTCCAATTTTCTTCTTTCCCATTATTTCACTTGCAACACGATGTGCTTCTTCTCTAAAGGATTTCCCGTTCACCTCCACAGTTTCCTTTTCTTCTGTCTTTTCATATTCCTGAGTAATTCCTTCATTAAATCTTTCTGTAACTCCCTCCTCTCTCAGTTTCTCCAAACAGTATCTCTCTCTCTCTCTCTCTCTCTCTCTCTCTCTCTCTCTCTCTCTCTCTCTCTCTCTCTCTCTCTCTCTCTCTCTCTCTCTCTCTCTCTCTCTCTCTCTCTCTCTCTCTCTCTCTCTCTCTCTCTCTCTCTCTCTCTCTCTCTCTCTCTCTCTCTCTCTCTCTCTCTCTCTCTCTCTCTCTCTCTCTCTCTCTCTCTCTCTCTCTCTCTCTCTCTCTCTCTCTCTCTCTCTCTCTCTCTCTCTCTTACTTTCCTACTTGGTTTCTTCCCTGCCTTCCACCTCAATTTGCCCAGTACCATTCTATGGTCCGAATTGAGGAAGACCGTGGACACACTTTTCACATCCTCGAAGATTTTCTTGTCGTTGGTCAGCACCATATCAATCATTGTTCTCCGTGTACCTCTATTATTCTGTACTCCACCTATACTACGTCCATTTTCTGCTATCTTCATGTTAGAAAAGTTGTTCATTATTGCCATACTGTTTCTTATCGCAAAATCAATCAGATGTTCACCTTCAATATTTCTCTCTCCCACTCCATGCGTTCCCAGCACCGTCTCCTCCCCTTCTCTACGTATTCCCAAATGAGCGTTCAAATCGCAAATAATTATTTTCTCCTCTCCTCTCACTGCATCATAAGTCTGTTGAAGTTCGTTTCTAAAATCTGTCTTCTATTCTACTGGTCTTACCTGGTGCGGTAAGTTGAATTATACTTATCGTTTCTCCCTCCATTAAAAGTGATAGCTAAAGAGTTTTAAAATCAAAACTTGATATATAATAAAAAATCTATAATGAATGAAGATGCATCTTGAATTAGAGGGTATAAAATATTTAGTTATTGATTTTTCGGTACCTTGTATAGCGTGTAGGAGTCTACAAACAAATACATTGCATTGTAATTTAAGTAAACAATGTTACAATTATAATCCGTTGAAATATGTCAAGAATATATTTAGAAAAATTATTGATGAATATTATAAAAACAATTATGACATTACTTGTAATAAACAGAAAAAATTTTATTTAAAGGATGAGTTTTGAAAATTCTTATAAAAAAATAAATGATTCAAGCAGAAAAAAACTATACAAATAATCATGTTAAATTATATAAATTTTTTACAGTTATGAGGTGTTAAAAGTAATATTTTAGACTTTAAAATAAATATTAAAAATGAGGAAACCTTAAGTAAATATAAAATGATATGGAAAGAAATATGTGAAATAAACAAATGCTACTTGATTATGTAAAAAGGATATGAGTATTATATATATAAGATTTTTATATTTCATTTTTTCCTTTTATATAATTAATCTGATTCTTCAATTTCATTTTCAAATATTATTCCTTTTATCGGTTCTTGAGCTATCTTTATCAATGTTTCTAGAAAGTTTATGTACTTAATAAATTTATTTAAAATATCTTCTAATTCTTTGATATCATTACTAGTAAAAGTTTCTAAATTCATAAGTTTTTTAATTCTATCAGTATCTATACCGTTTATTTCTGAAGTATTTTTAATAGTCCTCATTATTACAGATTATTTTATTATAAATTAATTAATTAATTAATTAATTACGAAAAAATTAATTTGATGATAATTTCCATCAATATATTGCATTTTAATATCTTTTTCATTGATAAATTTAATTTGCTCATCATTCAAAAGATTAACATATCTTCTTGGAAGAAATACATTAGTTACCTCATCCTCTCCTATACGTAGAATTGCAAACATTGCAGGGCCATATTTTTTATTTTTTTCTCTAAGTTCAATAACTTTATACGACACTTCTTTCATTAAATACCATAATTTTGGGGTCTGCACGTAATCTGAATCTTCCTCATCATTTTCAAATATAGATTCTTTTATAATAAAATAACCTGTATTAATAAACCCTAAAAATTCTAACAAGTTTTCCGTGATTAAAATTTCTGAAAGATTTTGAACGCTCTCCATTTATTATAGATTTTTTTATCGTAAATATTTTATTGTATATCACTTTCGTCAAGATGAATGTTTTTTATTTTATTAATTGTAAGTATGCATCACCATATTTACTTATGGCTAAATCTTTAAATTCATCTCCATTAGTAAATAACTTTACCGAAATATTTTGATTAGTAACTTGAGATGTTAATGTAACTGTATCTATAAATCCTTCATATGGTAAAACATAACCAGTTTTCTTCGAAGATGGTCCTTTCATTCCTAATACGAATGGAAACTTTTTCCGATTCTAATTTTGAATTAGAATATAATATTCATATCGTTTCATATGCACATATTTTTTTAACTTGAACTTTATTTTTATTATTATCTAGCATTGAAATCTGTTTTTTAATCGTTTTTAAAACGTTTTCAAACCATCTTTTGTTAAAACGTTATTATGCAAGTCAATAGTTGAGCTTTCACTTTTTCAACAAAATTTTTAATATGATCATCTTCAGATTTTAATTCACGTAATTTAGTTTCCGAATCTTGAATTTTATTATTTAATTATTTTTCCAGAAAACTCAGATCGAGTTCATCAATGTTTGTTTAATAGATTTTAATTTATTTTCATATTCTTCATCTGTAATCTTTAAATTTTCAAAATTCATTTCCAACGATATTAAACTTTGATTTATCGTTTCTATAGTATTTTTAAACTCATCATCTTTAACGCTAATTTTATATACAAATCAATAAATTGTTTATTTATATTTCCTGTGTCTTAAAGTCTCATCAACTTTACTTTTAACTTCAGTAACTAAATTATCTGTATAAATTTTAGTCGTAACATCATTTTCTTCTGCTACATTCACCAACTTATTATTTCAAAATTAAAATTACCTTTATCATCTAAATAAAATCCTATATCCGAAGGTCCTGGAGGACCCCGAAATCTTCGAAGTCTATGTGTTTTTTAAGGTCACTACCAAAGATGATAACACTCATTTATAATAGAGAAAAAAAAGTTCTTGTAGAATAGAGTGAAATTTTTTTCAATACAGTTCTCCGAAAAGAACAAATAAGCACAAATGACCGCAAATAACTACATTAAATTTTTGTATTTGATATGATGAATAGACAATATCACATTGAATATAATTTTCAAAGTCTTTCGGAGGTTCAACACCGAATTAATCGAAATAAAAGCATAAATTATTACAATTCTTAAACCAACATGTGAAATGAGTTCCTGAACCTTCAATTGAATCTAAATTTAAGATCCCACATTCCTTTTCATTTTTATAAGATTTTTTTGGAAGAATGTCTCCCATATAAATTCCATATAAAGTTTGGAATTTTAAGTTCATTAAAATATTTCACAAGATCATATTGACTCAATGCTTTCATCAGGATATTTAACTTTTGTATGGTTTTAAAAATAATCCCTCGCCAGTTTTTCGACGAGGGTGAGCAGCTAAAAAATGACCCTTTCCTTCCATTTTACGATTATGTCTTTCCAGTTCTTTAAGTTTTTTATCCGCTGCTTTTTTATCATTTACACTTTTTGCTAGATCACTAGCTCCACCAGCAAGAGAACTGATTATGCTTGCAGCCGCTAATAATGTTGGAAGTTGTTATTAAAAATCCTCCTTGTTTTGTTAAAGCTATTACTTGTGATTTACTTAATTCTAAATTAAATGGTATACCCTTTAAAAATTTAGATTTTTGAGTTTGAGTTAGGAGAAAAAATATATTACCTCTAGGCTTTGGATTAATTCTAAATGATATTGAAGATTTTTTATTTATTGAATTACTTAATTTTTTCACCTGATTTGGTGTAAGATATATTTTCATATCATTGTACATCATTTATTATAGAGAGAAAAAAGTTATTATATATAAATTTTTATATATAAAATTTTTATTTTATTTTTTTTGTTTTTATTTTTTTTTTTTTTTTTTTATTTTTTTTTTTTTTTTTTTTTTTTTTTTTTTTTTTTTTTTATTTTTTTATTTTTTTTTTAAAATTTTATTTTGCCACATGGCAAGGGTCTCAGATATAAAAACTATGTATTTAAATTTATTCATTTAATAAACTCGTTATATAATAACACATATTTTTCATTGAATTTTTATAAACGCCTGATATTTATCAATAAAAAACTATATTTTTAAAAAAACTTTTATTATTTTAAAAAAAAAAAAAAAAAAAAAAAAATTTTTTTTATTTTTTATTTTTTAGTGATTATTAGAATTAATTGAGTTTTTATTTTTCCACATTCTGAGCGTGCACCTCTAAGCATATTACTTTTAGAAGTCATAATCTTTTGAACATTTTCAGTATTTATTTTCCTACAATGAATGCAATAATATCTCATTTATTATAGAGAAAAAAAATAATAAACGATATTCATTTTATTTCCATCAGATTCTAATTTTAAAATTCGATTTCTGATAATACTAATGCATAAGCATTTGTAGGTTTTGATATATTTTTTTTGAAAAGCCGCTGTTATTTTAATATCTGTAACTGAATTTTTTAATTTTTCAGATTGTTTACTTACATCAAATACTAGCAATGGATACAAATTCCGGTATTCTAATAAAGTAATAGAACAATTTTTTTCTTTATAAAGTATATGATTAAAATAATCCGATAACATTTTATAAGCAGTTGTATAATGATTTTCATTAAAATCAAGTTGAAGATCCATTTCTGGATATCTTCTCGCTATTTAATCGAACACAAGCGTTAGTTAAATTACAATGATCAAATATAGCCTGGATTCATAACTTGATTATCGTCTTTGCTTTCTTGAAAAGCTAAGATTATAAATCTAGGTTTTCTCTGATCCGGCTGTAACATTTAATCTCCAATCGAATTATTTTTGTCCTTCATTTACTTCTACAGATTAGCATTGTCTGTTTTAAGAAACTACCATTTAATGCAATTTTGTTCAGAATATCATTACCTAATTTTATCATATATTTATTTGTAAGGGTTACATTGGAATTCTCCAAGCTATTTTCGATAAAATAATTTTACCATCCCGGAACTTTATAAATACCTTCACCGTTTTTATCAGACGATTTTAATATAGCATCATTATCATGTTCTTTTCTTCTCAAAGTTAATTGATGTTTTATTCCATAAATTACTTTGTCATAATTTTCACAAAATCCGAATATATGATTTAAAGGAATAGCTACGCTAAAATTTCCAGATGAGTTTTTAAATAAGTAATTGTGTCTCTCCATATAATCCAGAATTATTAAATTTTGGACATATTTTTTCACATTTATCAGGTGCCCACATAAAATTCATACCCTCTGAATAATTGATAGGGTATGTTAAAAATCCTTTCATAGTTGACGTTTGCCCAGGATTTGAATATCCTTCAATGTTTTCATTTCCAAGTTGGTAATCAACTCTTGAAAATAAATACATGATTCCATTATTAATTAAATTTATGTATAATTCTTTTCCTGCTCCAGTTCCAGTTCCAGGTTGATCTTTTTCAAATGTTGATCCGTCTTCCTTTTTTAAAGAACCTTCAATATAAATATAACATCTGGAAGGTAGTAAAAATCATCAAGAAAAAGCACTATACAAAACTGTTTCTTTCATTCCATTAAGATATGAACCTTCTATAATATCGCAATTAACTAAAATAGAATTTACTGATAAAATATCAACAATGTTTTCGCCTTCATGTTCACCAATTCCCTCAATGATACCCCATTCTAAATCCTAAAAGTTTATTCAATGACTGATTATGATTATCAAAATAAATTTTAACATACATTTCTTAATATGAATAATACATTTTATAGTGATATTATTCGCTTCAATGGTAAATGCTTCTGGATGATTATTTTTATCAAGTTGTTTTTGAATGTACTTATTAATCGTTTCGATCTCATAAGCACCTGTTGGAAATATTATTTCAATATTTCACCATTGTATTCATATACAAATCTATTATTTGATTCATCTATATTTGGTTCTGAATTTAATATGTATATTTAATAATGCTATTTCATGACTTTAATTTTTATTTAATTTTATAGATGGATAAAAATTATTATTAAAATCAGATGTATTACTAGATAACACAATGCTCATTCATTATAGAGAAAAAAAAGTATTTAAAGATTCTACTAATTCTATATCAAATACACCTAATCTTAATAGTTAGTTATTTATAGCTTGTAACTCATTAAGAACGTTAGTATTACCTGATTTAATATCTGAAAGTAAAATTCTATGTCTATTAACCAGCTCATTCGGATCTAAG
>SEYY01014573.1:7500-15232 GCA_009176605.1 Armadillidium nasatum | reverse complement strand
TTTTTTTTTTTTTTTTTATGTCTCCCCGGTGGGCAAAGGCAGGAGGCTACCAAATTCCAACGGAGTTGGGAAAGGTCTATAACATGGTCGATGGTGGCCGACGTGTCCAGACACACGGCGTTTTGAAAGTATGCAGTCAAGGAAGTTGGGAAAACAGATGAAGGGAGTGTGTTCCAGACTTTACCAGTAGAGTATATGTAAGACTGAGCATAGCGGTTAGTCTGGGGTCGGAGAGTTGGACAGAGAAAGGATGAGAATGTGTAAAGGCGTGTCGCACGAGCTCTTCTCAATGGAGGAGGTATGCAAGAGAGAGTTCAGAAGAGCAGTGTCCGTTGTAATAGCGATAGTAGAGAGAGAGTGACGCAACAATTCGACGGGCAGAAAGAGATTGAAGAGAGTTAGTAGAGCAGGAGAGTTGATGAGACGAAATGCCCTTGACTCCACCTTCTCTAAGAGAGCTGTATGTGTGGAACCACCCCAGATGTGCGAAGCATACTCCATACAGGGACGAACAACACCCCTATACAGAGCAAGCAACTGGGGTGGCGTGAAGTAATTCTGAAGGCGCCTCAGAACACCCAACCTCTTAGAAGCTTGTTTAGAAAGAGAAGTAATGTGATCTTCCAAGAAAGATCACGAGAAAAAGAAACACCAAGAATATTAAGGACAGATGAAGGCTTGAGTTGTGTGTTTTCGAAGAAGATATCATAGTTGTGTGGAAGATTGTGTCGAGTGGAGAGATGGAGGAACTGAGTTTTTGAGGCATTGAAAACAACCATGTTTTCTCTGCCCCAATTTGAAATACGAGAAAGATCAGAGGTTAGATGTTCCAAGGCTACCCTTCTCGAGTCTATCAACTGCTGTTGGGTGGGACGTTTTTCAAAATGGAAGGAATAATGAAGGGTGAGTCATCAGCATAGGAGTGGATAGGAGATGAGGTGATGGAGAGAAGGTCATTAATGAAGAGTAGAAAAAGTGTTGGTGATAGTACAGAACCCTGAGGAACACCACTATTAAAAGATTTAAAGGATGAACTGTGGCCGTCTACAACAGTTGCTATAGAACGACCGGAAAGGAAATTAGCGAGAAGATCACAGAGAGAAGGATAGATACCGAAAGAGGGAAGTTTAGAAATCAAAGCTTTGTGCCAGACTCTATCGAAGGCTTTCGATATGTCCAGCGCGACAGCAAAAGATTCACCGAAATGCCGAATAGCGGAGGACCAAGATTCAGAGAGAAGGGAAAGAAGATCACCAGTAGAGCGTTTCTTACGAAAGCCATACTGGCGATCAGATAAGATTAGAAGAATTGAGATGTTTCCAAATCTTCCTGTTAAGGATAGATTCGAAAACTTTAGAGAGAACGGAGGTCAAAGAAATAGGACGGTAGTTGGAGGGTTGAGAGGGGTCCTCCTTCTTCGGCACAGGTTGAATGAGCGCACGTTTCCAGCAAGAAGGGAAGGTTGAAGTAGATAGACAAAGACGAAATAGTTTAACCGAGGCAGGGTGCAAGCTCGGAAGCACAAGTTTTGAGAACCAAAGGAGGAATACCATCAGGACCGTACGCCTTCTTAGTATTAAGCTCAGAGAGAGCAGAAATGACATCTTTAGAAGAAATTCTAATTTTAGGCATAATTGAGTTAGAGGGGGTTGAAGGAGGAGGAATAGCTCCGGAATCGTCTAAGGTTGAATTAGAGGCAAAAGTTTGAGCAAAGAGTTCAGCTTTAGAAGAAGGTAAAACAGCAGTTGTGACGTTGGAAGATATTAAAGGAGGGAAAGAGGAAGAAGCAAAGTTAGAGTTGACATTTTTTTGCAAAATATATAATATATATATATTATATATATATATATATATATATATATATATATATATATATATATATATATATATATATATATATATATATATATGGTGTATTTATATGAAATTGAAGAAATAGAGAATTAAAACCACCATTCAATTTGGTTACATCGGTTGAATTAACATGAAATTATTGAGAGAAGCAATGGATGCGTTTGATAAGGTGAATTCTATTTATTTACGAAACTTAATTAACTTATGATTATAAAATATCAGCTGTTAGTCAAAGAGGGTGAAGGCAATTGAGGGATGGAGTGTAAAGAAAATAAAATAAATAAAAAAAAAAAAAAAAACCAAAAAAAACCAGTGTCCATATGGATAAGGGTAGGTAAATAAGGTTTGAAATCCTTATGGATTCGTGTACAGTAAAAATTAAAATCATCAATTTTATTTTGTTATCATCCCATTCTTGATGATTATCAGTAAGATTTAAGCTTTGGCATGAATAACTTTACGTAGTTTTAAATATTCTTTTATACTATGTCTGAAGAATATTATGAAATAGGAAACAATGATTTTGAACTCAGCGAAAGTTTTAAATTTTGGGATGATTTGAAAAACAGTGGTTCAACATTTTTCTCTCCATTCTTGCCTCTGTTTTTCAGAATATAATTCACCACTTTGCAAATAGTCTACCACCAACTCAAATAATACACATATAATTTTGAAAAACTTTTAACTTTTTTATATATTAGTGTGTGTACATTTGTCATGTTCTACATTTTTAGTACATCAGTTTTACATATTTAAAAGCAATCAAAAATGTGAATCGACTTTAAAACTTGAATGAAATATGTTTTTCTAATATTCAGAACTAAATACTTAACAAGCTAAATTAACTGAAGAACTTTTCAATGAACAAAGAGTACAATAGAATTTTAGGTTTATATGAAGTTTATTACTTTATTCAGTGAAAATGCCAATCAGTGAGATACCTACGATTGCTGTTTCTTTTCCAGTTCTTGGAAACCAGGAGAAGTTTTCAAGAAACTGGGCACAACTCAGATAATTTTCAGGATTCAATCTACCTCTTTCTTCGTTTATTTGCAACAGAGTTAAAAAGATTGAATCACAGAGATATGTTGACACAAATGGAAGAAATGCATTTAAAGTTCTTTCTGCCACTGTTTGGTAGGAATCGTTCATCTTGGGCCAAAATTCTGTAATGTTTTAGAACAAACTTAGATCCAGAAATTCATCTTGGCATCATCATAAACCCTTTCAACTGATAATTTAAACGAATTGTCCACTTAATTCAACTCTTCATCATTGAGTTTTGCACACAAAATTGAAATTCTGATTTTGTCCCTAACACAGCTGATGTTCCATTCCCAAGCATTATCCCAAAATATCTGATGACTTGGTAGTTATTTCAAAACAAGAACAAAAGAGAAATTTCTTTTTATATGTACCTGACTCATCAATTGGGAAAAAAAACACCTTTAACTGTGAACACGACGTCAAATCAGTCAATTCATTATGTGGTAATTAATAGTAAACTAAATGTTGCAGACTTTATCTACTATACCAACTTATTCTTGATGTCAAAAGCCGTGACCAAAATACTCTTTTGAATAGTACTGTTTGATATTAAAACTGGTACAAAGTTTTTCTCCAGTCCATTTCTCAGTAAGATTTCCACCATTTTGAGGGGGCAAGGTTTCATCAGTTCCAAAATTGAAAGATTTTTATTTTTGTTTATAAGAAGCTTTAATAAAAACTAAATACAACTTTGTATCGAAATCTACAAGAAATTACAGTTTGGTGAATAGCCTTTCCAGTTCCTCCCCCCTCTCTTGGAGCCTTTCCATTTGTGTTAGATTTATTTTACTTATTGATGAGAAAAACACTTGATGTCTTAAGTTCCTCTTCGGAGTTCAAAAATGGAATATTCTATAATGTTAACTAAATAGAAATATTTTGAATCAAGATTTTAATTGGACAATTCAATGAATGAAGCTTTGGAATGGAATGGATTTTAAAACATTGGAATAAATATTCTATCTGTACAGTACATATTCATTACATTCAGTAATTTTAAAACATTTTTGCATATTATTTTGCAGCTCATTTAGTCTTTATTTAAAAGAAGATCAATGTAAGAATCGTACCTGAGTGAGATGGGAAATTATAAAGTGGATTAGAGAGAGGGAGATGATAGATAGATAGATAGATAGATAGATAGATCGATAGATAGATAGATAGAGAGAGAGAGAGAGAGATAACACCAATGAATCACCTCCGTATCAGGAAATGAAAAAAACATTATAATTGCTCTGCCTATGAAAAACAACCTATAATTAGAATGATGAATTAAACAATTGTTTATTTATATATATATATATAATATATATATATATATATATATATATATATATATATATATATATATATATATATATATATATATATATATCAGGGGCGGTTCGTGGTGTGGTTGCAGGTTTGTGCAACCACCACTATATGCAACTAGCTAGTGTACTGTTATTTATTATTTTTCATTTCTTAATTTTTTAATAGGATTAATATTTAATAAATTGCACCTTATTATAATAATACTCAAATGAATCATATTTAATGTAAAAATAGAAAAAATAATAAAAAAAAAAAATACAATTTTAGTAAGTTATTCCAAACGAAGAAAATAATGTATGTGGTTGCAAAAATTTACAAACTCATCCTTTATATAACGGAAGATAGAATAGTGTGTGCACACTTGCCGCTTGAACGTTTCCTTAGTACGATATGGTTGCAAATAAAATGCAACCGACCGTACAAACCTTCATTTATAGTGCCAAGAAACATTTGGAAATAAATTTTTAAAAATGTTTTCATTTTTCAATTTTTTTTCTTCACAGTTTAGAATATTTTTATATTCATTATTATCATAATACTTATAATTAATAATAATAATTAATATTATTTTATTTTTATTATTATTATTATTATTATTATTATTATTATTATTATTATTATTATTATTATTATTATTATTATTATTATTATTATTATTATATAAGATAAGTTTTCATTGTACAAATTTTATTCAATGTTTTCGAGCAAAATGTTCCTTCTAGTGCATAATATATGCACCTAATCCAACAAAATTATAAAGGTTAATCTAATTATTAAAAATAAAATGCAAAAATGAGTAATTTTTTTTTGCACATTATAGGAAGATATAATTTCTCTTGATTTCAATCTCAGTATGCATGATAAGTATAATATGTTTATCCCACACGTGCTGCTATACTCGATCAATCCCGTTTTCTTTTATAACAAATTAACGTAAATCCCATCGGCAAACAGTGTGTAGACGTGAATCGTATGGAGAGGATGTGTTGTGTATTTTAAAAATTTTTTTTTTGCCATATATATACATATATATATATATATATATATATATATATATATATATATATATATATATATATATATATATATATATATATATATATATATATATATAAGGGAAAAGTGGTTTCGAGATAAATCGATTTTAAAGTTTGAAAACACTATGGCTGCGCAGAAGACTTATTTTATTCGTTTAATGGTAATTAAAAATTTAATTTTTTAAAACTTTTTAAGATAATGGTTTAAGGTAATATATATATATATATATATATATATATATATATATATATATATATATATATATATATATATATATATATATATATATATATATATATATATATATATATATATATATATATATATATATATATATATATATATATATATATATATATATATATATATATATATATATATATATTATATATATATTATATATATATATATATATATATATATATATATATATATATATATATATATATATATATATATATATATATATATATATATATATATATATATATATATATATATATATATATATATATATATATATATATATATATAATATATATATAGGGACAATGGAGAGACTTGTGAGGTGGCAATTGACATATCTAAGGCATTTGCAGGGTATTGCAGGCGTCACTGCTTTCCAAGCTCCCCTCCTTTGGGTTTCTTCTTTCTCTTTGGTCGCTTATGTCTAGCTCTCTTTATAAATCGTTCCATTTCGATTGTTGCTGATGGTGCGACTTCTTCCTTTCCTGTCAATAGTGGTATTCCTCAGTGTCCTGTCTTGTCTCCTACTCTATTTTAACTTTTCATTAATGATCTCCTCAGCTATTCATCTAACTTTATCCATTCATTTACCGGTGACTCAACCTCCCATTCTTCTACTTATTTCAAATCTGCTCCCTCTTTTGCATCTTGAGTTACCCCTAGTTTTCATCTCTCCGATTCCATTCTTACATATCTGGATAGAATTTCCCAGTGGGGTCGTCTCAACGTTGTGAAATTCAACTCTATAAAAACTCAAGTTCTTGAAATCTCCTTTTCAAAGACTCCTCCTATCTTTTCTATGTTTTTATTTTTTATTTTTATTTTTGCACATCACCACCACTCATGTGCAAAGCCATACTCAAGGAGGGGGTGTTATTTCTTTCGTTGGTTCTCCTGGCTCACCTGCTGACAGTATAAATATCCTTGGCCTTTGCATAAGCAATAAAATATCTTGGAAACCTCACATCACAATGTTTGATAGGGCTGCCTCAAACAAGCTGGGAGTTCTGTTTATACTGTGAGAATTTTTTACACCCTCCACAGTTACTCCAATTATACAAGAGCCTTATCCGCCCTTGTATGGAGTACTGCTCTCTTATCTGGGGTGTCTCAGGTTTCACCTCTCTTTTGGATAAGGTTGAGCCAAAGGTTAAAAGACTTATCGGCTCTTTCGAAATCTTTTGACCCTTATTTTTGCGGCAAGACGTTGGTGCCTTGTCTCTTTTCTATAGGTACTACAGGGGCATATGTTCGAGGGAACTGTCCTCTCGTATATACCAGCCTTTGAGTCGGCCTCGTATAGCAAGGTTTGAATTGTCTGAACATTAATTTTGTGTGGATATATGCAACTCCAGGCTTGTCCTCTATGGTGTTTCCTTTTTTCCAGGCACCTCTGTTGTATGAAATTCTCTCCCCTCTTCTGTATTCTCGGCGGAATTTAATCTCAATTACTTGAAAATTGCACTGCCCGTGAGCGGTGGTGATGTGTAAAAAGCATATATATATATATATATATATATATATATATATATATATATATATATATATATATATATATATATATATATATATATATATATATATATATATATATATATATATTTTAAGTTTTGCACCTTTCCCATTTTCGTGGGGTGGTGCCCACCATAACACCTTCACGTACGTACATACACATCTTACCTTTCACCCCCCTTAACCACCACCCTCCATCTCCCTCTGTCTTCCGCAACTCTCCTGGCCTCTTCCAAACTCAAACCCCTTCCACCCAAAATCTCCCTCACTGGCTTTCCTCACCCTCTACCTCTACCTCTACCTCCCTCAACCTCAGATTGAAGCATTCTGCAAAGCATCCTGTCTCTATTCTACACACATGTCCAAACTACCTTGGTACATCCTCCTCTGCTCTATCAACCATTGCCTTTCTCCACTCACATATCCCTCCTATTCTATCGTCTCTGATCCTATCTACCCTTCTCAAACCACATATCGCTCTCAGACCCTTCATCTCAAAAACACTTAATCTTTTCCTCACCTGAGCATCATCATCCATGTTTCGCTTCCATACAATACAGATGGCAAACACTGATAATCAAACATTCGTACCTTAATTTCCTTTGACAGTTTCCCTTTCTTCCACATTTCCCTTAAACCACCCATCACTTTCTTTCATCCCACCTCTCTATTCTTTTTTTCTTTTTTTATCCCCCCTTTTTAATTCCACCAACATTCCTAA